>VANL01000165.1:0-56326 GCA_006352455.1 Brachionus sp. 'Tiscar'
CTTTCTATTAAAAGACTCTACTACTTTTTGTATAAGAAAATAAAGATTATCCGCTGTGCGTCTATGTTTTCTAAATCTTGATTGCTCATTTATAAGTAGGTTATTTCTTTCTAGAAAATTTTGGGACTTTACCTTGTTCCAGACTCATGTTAAAAAGATGACTTAAATCAACTCAAGTCTCATAAGGGAGATTTTTTAGCATTAAGTTGTGGATGCGATCTAAACCTGATCCTGACACTTCTTTTAATTTTTTTAAAGAGCATATAATTTCTAAAACAGTAATTGGTTCAATCAGATTATTTAGTACCTGATTTTTTAGGAAATCAGAGATTGTATCTGCTATTTCAGTATCCCTCTCAGACATATCTAAATCTAAATGAGGACTAAAAGTTGTCTTTAAGATGTTTCTGAAGATTTCTCCTTTATCTCTCTCTGTATTGAACCATTTTCCATCTTTAATTAACATGGGAATTTGCCTCGAACATTTCTTAGATCTAAATTTATTTATTTTTCTCCAAAATGGTCTGCTCGATAATGGGTTTTTTCCCATTTTATTAATAAACTCTTGCCAGTTTTGGTTCCAAAAATCCTTTAAGTTTGAACGTAACTCAGATGTTAGCTTATTAAATGTCATTTTTAGAGAAGGACATCTTGTTTTCTGAAAAAGTCTTCGAACTTTCCTACGTTCCTTAATTCGGTAGACCCGATTTAAAAAATTTCTGAGATTGAAAAGGAATACTTTTTTGAGCCGCATTCATGATTTTCAATGAAATTAGGGCTCGTTGTAGGATTTTTATGGACCAATCTAAAAATATACGATACATCATGATTAGATAGTTTTGGACGTCTCCCGCAGTTTCCAAAGTTGTTCACCCTAGATGTCGCTTGGAAATTCCGCATGGTTGTTTTTACGCATTTTTGTGAAATTCCAACTAACTCAGATTTATTTCAGATAAGACACAGATAATTTCTCTTTCAGTCTTTGTCTGATCTTTCAAAGACCTAAAATTTGCCATCTTTGTTGGTCGCTGACTTTTTTTTGGTCCATTTTTCTCTATTTTTGGCAAATCTTTCTTTTGTGAAATCAAGTAATAAGCTAGTTGTCGCAATTTATGTCAAGTATGGTCTCAAATTAAAGATAATCAAGTCTTTTAGCAAAAAAAAATCAATCAATAAATCGGATATCCGATTTGATTAAAATGATTGATTCTAACTTTTTGTGCCAAACTTTTTTTTCTTTTAAAAATAGTTACATATTATTGAACTTAATTAATAAAGAGACTTAAGGTAAGTGTTATAATTGATTCAAAAGTAGAAAAAATGAGCTTTAATTAGATACCTAATTCAAGCGTAAAAATTTTTAATTTAGCAATAATTTTAATTGTAAAAAATAATTTTTTTTTATTTTACAGTTTGATTCTAGCTTTTTGTGACATACTGTATAAATTGTGCTTTTTTTTAAAAAATAAAATGAAATAATGATCTCTAATATATTGAATAAAGAAATTTGTAGGCTTTTTACAGACATCTACTTTAAAAATCAGAAGTTCAATTTATATCATGTTTGAGTTTGGTTTTTTTTTGATTTTTGTAATTCTAAAATTTTAGATATTTTAAATTCAAAGAAAAATATTCAAACTTTTAGCTTTTAGCTAAAAAATTTTAACAAAAATAATTATTTTTAAAACTTTCTCATAAAGAATAAAAGGTCCTTTTCTTAAAGCAATTTATTTGTTAAAGTCAACAATTAGAAAGATTGTTTTTTTTAGGTCGATTAGTTTGGTTAGCGTATTTTTAGTTTGTATTTAAAAAAAAACAATTTAATAATATCAACAGTTTTTGGATTTTTTCTATGTTAAGATAAAAATTTCCACGTTATATTGATAGATAATAAAATTTAATATAAAATTATTATCTATAAGTTTTAGCTTTTTCAATTTTTATTCTTGAATATGCACATTTTTCAGATGTTTTTTGAGTAGTAGCCATCAAGTTTTTTTCAAATTTATACTGTGTTCACATTAAATTCAGATGACCTATTCAATTTAATTACATTTTAAGGCTATTTTGTGAATAAGGTTGTAGTAGAATTTTTTTCGGATTATTTTAAAATTTGAGATTTATTCTAATTAAAACAATCTAAAATATAAAGTATATAATTTTATTTTTTTTTCAATCCAAATAAAAAAACTACCAATTCTATAGTAGCTAATAAGCAAATATTTAAACTATATCATCTTAAAAGCACATTCATTTTAAGTATCAGCCTAATAACCCGTCTGATATTTTCATTTGACTAATCATTATATAAATCGTCATAGTTACAAATTTTAATTTTGTAAATACTTCTCATTAGGTGTTATTAAAGACTTGAATTTAGTCAAGGGTACGGCTCTCGGACTAATTCGGAATCAAAATTCATAATTATGAAAGTTAAGTAAATTTTTATTAGTTTTCGAGTGTTTACAGAGTCAAAAATTTTAATTAGAAGTTGTTGTTTTGACGGATTTTTAGATTCTCTTCAACACCAGTTTGGTTCGTTTAGATAAATTAATCAGCCCCACAAGTTTTGATTTTGAATTCATAATTATTAAGATTTTATTTGAATCGAAACCCAATATTTTAGGTTTAATTTCTGTTACTTTGGAAATATCAATCTTGTAAAAAGAATTAATTTAAGCTAGATTTCGTATTTTCAGTTCATGTTTTTTTTAGCCAAATTATATGATATAAAAAATTTTTAATATTTCACCAAATTTGATTTGGTTAAAATTTCCAAAATTTTTTTCATAAAAAAATTCTTTTTTGATTAATTGTTTAACTTCAATAAATCTTTCTATTTCTTTTTTGTACTAATTTTTATCTTGAATTCAATAAACGTCTATAAATTGACTGCTTTATTTTGGATTGATTTGTAATGAATAAGTAATCATTTTCCAGCTTCTATTTCTACTATTTTTTTTTTAAATATAAAGAAAATTTTTTTTTTAAGGTCATGTTTATAAATGCGGATCATGTTCTAAGTTACAAAGTCGAGACGAAAAAAAATTTTAGTGATTCAAAAATATGTTTAGAGTTTTAACTTTTTCATACTCTACTAATTTGGCTCACATTTTTTAAGTTTTACTTATAATATTTTTTCTATAAGTTCATGAATGGCAATATTATGCACAGAATGGTCAAAATATGATAAAATTTTCAAGTAGAAATCCTTATCGATTAAACTTTTTCTTTTCTTGGAAAGTATGAAAAAAATCCTGTTTAAGGCATATAATAAATTTTATCTATAAAATTGTTATTTTAAAGAAAAAAAACTGAAATAATTTTTTTAAGGTATTTAAAAGGAAAATCTATGAAGTCAAGCAAGATTATATAAAATGGATGTTTCATTTAACGGGTCTGATGCAGGCGAGTATCTTCAAAAATTGAATAGCTTGATAAAAGCTGTTGAGTCAACGCTTAAAGATTGCAACCGAAAATATAAAAACAAACAAGAAATAGATAATCTTTATTCTTCTCTTAATGTAAGCTTAAAAATATTCAGTATTTTTTTAAATATTTACTAACTTGTATAATTAGAAATTTTTGAGCAAGGAAAATTTGAATGATTCAAAATTTATCGACGAACTTACATTTATTGACAAAGATTTCAAAAAATTTAGTATGTTAAGCACATCGTTTAAAAAATTTTTTATTTTACTCTAATAAAGTTAATCTTAATGAAACAAATCGCAAAAAACTTTTAGAGTACAAAGAACGGCTGAGAAATTTGAATACTGAGGTAAAAAGCATAAAAACAATGCTGGAAAAGTCAAGTATTTCATGGCAAAAATTCAATGAGGGTTATAATATGTTAAGCACTTGGTTTGAAAATCAAAAGAATACTTATGATATTTCAAATGTAATATTTTTAATTTAAAAACAAAATTTAATACGCTTTTGAATAATTTAAAGATTGACTTATCAAATTATCAAAAATATCAAAAATTACACTCGCAGTTCAATGAATCTGCAAATTTTCTTCTCCAAGTTAGTGATTCGTATAGTTCATCGAAAATTAAAGAAAACATGTTATTAATAAATAAATTTTGGAAGTCATATCAAGATAAATTCAAGGATACAATATATGAGCAATACTTAAAATTATTTGAGTGTGAACATAGTTTACAAATGGTGAATGATCGTTTGGGAAAAATTGAACATTTGCTTAATAAAAGTGTGAAAATAACCTCAATTGCCAAATATCATGAAGAACTACTCAAGTCATCAAAAGACATGGAATTTTTAGAAACAAATCTAAAATTAGTATCTAAACTTACGCAAAGAATCGATCTCAAAAAAGAAAAGGAAAAAATCAAAAATTTCACCGATTCAATTCGTTTAAGTGAAAAAAAAATTAATCATATTAAAAACTGTTTAACAGAATACAAAAAAATGACATCTCAAATCCAACCTGATATAAATTTAATTGTGCAAGATTTAGAAAATATTGAATTTTGGATAATCGAAGGTGAAAACCTTGTGAGACATGAACCAGATCAATTTAATTTTGATGATATACTTCTACATATTGAAAAACAAAAGGTAGTTTTTAATGTTTTTATTGTATAAACTAATTTTTAAGATTTTTATACGATTTAAATTATCATTTTTTTTAATTTAATTTAATTCAATTTTTTCAAATGATTAGGTTAACTTAAAATGTTTACAATTTTTAATTTTTTATTATAAAAGAAACATTTTGATGAATTTAAAGTTCACAGTAACTCTATTAAAATAAAATTGCAACAAATTCAAAATTTCAAATACAAAATACCTCAAAATGTTGATACAAATGAATTAAACAACAAACTTCAAAAACTTAGAGATTTAATTAGTGTAAGTAGTATTTTTAATATTTATTTTCAAAACACAACAATTTTTGTATTAAGAACTTAAATACCAAACGATTAAAATGGGAAGAACTTTTCAAAGAGCAGCAAAATTTGTGGCGAAATTTCCATATGCAAACCAAGCAACTCGAAGAATGGATAACAAACGCTCAACGAATTGTTATTGAAAAAAATGATGATTTAGCTTTTCTTATCGAAAAACATAAAGTAAATTTTAAATAAATTTATAAAATGAATAGTTAAATTTTTAAATTTTACTAGGAGTTTTTTAATAATGTGAATGAAGAAATTTTAATTGATTTTCTTAAATCGGGTGAAAAGCTCTTTTGTCTAAAAAATGACAAAGATAAAACAGAAATTAGAACTCTTATGGAAACTTTGGAAGGACAATGGAAGATGATTATTTCACATGCACCAATACGACTTTTAAAACTGGAATTCAAATATTTAGAATCTTTATTAAAGCAAGAATTATCTGAAGCCGATCATCAATTAAATCAACATTTTGCTGCATTAAATGCAAACTATGATGCAGAAAAAATTTTTAAAAAATTCAACGAAAAATTTAAAACTTCGAATTTTTTCCCTCTTTGTGAATCATATTTAGAACAAATGAAAACATGTGTGCTTAAATTAGCTGAGAATAAAATCGAAGACAGATCATTTATTGAAGATGCATTTCAAAATTTAAATTCCCAATGGATAAATTTGACACAAAAAATTGAAATTTTAAGCAATAGCATTCAAACAAAACTAAACCAAAGAGAAACTATAGATCGCAATCTGACAATGTTAGATTCTTGGTTATATGAAATAGAAGTGACTGTTAAAAGTTTGTTTGATTATAATTTGCCTTCTGTGTCTGAATATTCACGAGCTTTGGAAAAAATAGAGGTATATTTTTTTGTTAAAAATATTTGATTCCATTTTTAAAAGTTACAGATATAAAGAAAATGATTATATTTGATGGATTTTTTTAAAATGATTTTAAATTATTACTTTGTCATAGATTTTTTTTCTTGCTTACAAGCCAATTATTTATAACAAAAAGAATTAAAATAAAACCAAAATTTAGTATAAAAATTTTAATTTGAATAGCCTAATATAAAAAGTAAATATTTTTACAAATGATCGTTATATTTGTTACTTATCCGCAAACATATAATTTTTACGAAACCCGTAAATTGTAAAATTCTTTTAAGCAGTCTATTAATATTTCGTAAAAAAAATATACTTCATACACTTTTGAATAAATAATTTTCTACAAAAAAAATAAATCCATCAAATGATTCCTTTAAATTTTGTACACACTTTATTTTGATTTAAAACCGACTAATTTCATTTTATTTCCTTTAAAGTTTTTGTTGCAAGATTTAAGTTCAAATAAAAAATTGCTCAGCTCATTGCTTATTGAAGTAAAATCGCTAAGCAAAGAATCAATATCGTCAAATGAAACAACAACCGGATTTGTTGAGAACTTGAGATTTAGATTCGAAAGATTGTCAAACGAAAATTTGCAAAATATTGAATCAAGATCAAGCTATCTTAAAGCAATTTTGATAATAGCTCAAAAACTAGATTTCATATCGGGGAAAATCCGAAGCTTGAGTTGTCAAAGCACAAGAAGATTTATGGCAGAAGAAGACGATTCATCTTTACATTCTGCTGTTGAAGAACAAAAAACAGTCCTAGATCAAATGAGAATGTATGAACAGGAGGTTGATCAATTAAAGATAGACGCAAAATCGCTAGCCATTGATGACCACCTTCAGATGCCAACGATTATATACGAAAGACTCAATTGTGTTCAAGAGACCATTCGACATAATATTAGTGAGGAACTAGAAAGAAGATCAAGTCTTTTAGAAATTCGACAAATGAATGACTTAAAAGAAAACCAAATTCAAATGATAGATCAAAATTTGAAAACACTAGAGAAAATCATTCTAGATAAATCGAATTTGAAAACTAATGAAGATAGTTTAACAAGCTTTTTTGATAGTAATTTAAATGATTCTATAGATGAAAACAATGATGATAATAAAATTGATCATTTTTTAAAAAAAATATCAAAATGTAAAGATATTCTAGCAAAAAATGTCTTTTTACTTGATGACTTAAATAAAACTATGTGTCAGGCGGATTCAGTCGATGACAGATTAGAACAATTAAGCTTTTTAATGAAACAATATGATTTTCAAATTGATCAAGTTGTTGATTTTTATGAAAAAAATTTGGCCAAGCAAGCAAATATAGAAAAAGAATTAGAAGAGTATAAAAATGAATTGGCTGAAATATTAAAATTTTTTGATGATTATTCTCAAAATTATACACAAACAGCAGTTAATGATGAGTCGAAAATTTTTTTTGACTTTATTAGCAATCAGTATGAAAAAATTTTGTCAGATATAGAAAAAATAAAATTACTTAAGATTGCAGTTAATAAATTTGTTGATCAAAAAAAAGAATTTGACGATCTGCAAAAGTTTGATGGAGAAAAAAATTTGCCAATTTTGTTGTCCAATTTTAAGGACCAAATTGAAGCTGAGAATATTAACAAAGAAAATGACATTAATATGAGAATTAACGAGTTTTTAAGTGATTTAAATCTTGTCGAAGATAATTACAGGAACAAATCGAATGATATTCGTTTTAACCTAAATCAATTTTCAATTTCAGCTAAACAAAAAAAACTAGATCATTTGACCAATACTTTAGATATGCAAATGGACACATTGAAAGGTTTGTCTAAAGAAAAAGAAAACTTTATTGATCTTTTGGATGACGAATTTGACGATTTGCGAAAAGAAAGCGAGAATATATTGCTCGAAAAAATGTCTTTGGACGACACTCAATCGACGCCTAATCAATCAAATAAAGATCTAGTTCTTTTACAAGAAACAACTACCAGGCAAATTGTTAGAACAATTGAAAACGTAATTAAAGATGACCATCGATATGAAGTTTACAAAGTATTGCCTGTAAATTCAAATGAAGATGATAATTTTGAAGAAACAACTGTTGATTATATGATTCAAAGTGAAGATAGAATGATCAATAATTATGATGAATCGATTTTGATCGATCCAGAATCAGATTTCATAAAAATAGAGAGAGAAAAACTTGAAACAGAAAAGGCTGAATTCGAGAAATCTTTAATTGAGAGACAGATATTTGAGAAAGAGATTATTGAACGAGAAAACTTGCTTAGAATTGAAAGAGAGAAATTAAATTTGGAAAAAAGTCAACTTGAATCATCTAAAATTGAATTAGAGAACAAAGAGAGATTGGAACGCGAACGAAATCAATCAATTCGACTTGAACGTCAGAAGCTTGAGCTTGAGAAAATGGAAATTGAGCGTCAAGAACAAGAGAAAATAAAAGCAATCGAAAATATGATTAAATTAGAGAGACAGAATTTGGAACGAGAAAAAATGCTAATAGAACAATCAAAAATGGAGAAAAAGGAGGCCGAAAGGTTCGAAAGAGAGCGTTTAGAGCAAGAAAGTATGGAAGTTAAACGAATTTTAAGACTTGAAAGAGATAAACTAGAAGCTGAAAAAAAAGAGCTTGAAAACCAAAGAATAGAAAAAGAAAAGGAGCAAAGAGAACTTGAAAAAATACGACAAGAACGTATTGAAATAAATAGATCAGTAGAACTTGAACGCTCAAGGATAGAACGAGAACGTTCTGAATTAGAGAGGAAAGTCAAAATCGAACAAAGCGAAAGGGAAAGATTAGATCGAGAACGAAAGGAATCAGAACATCAAGCTTTAGCCAAAGAACGAATTGAGATTGAAAAACGAAGAAAAGAAATTGAGGCTTTAGAACTTGAGAGACAAGAGCTGGAACGTTTGGCTGCAATAGAGAGAGATAGAATCGAGAGGGAACGTGTCGATCGAGAAAATCTTGAAAAAGAAAAACTTGAAATAGAAAAAAAAAGAATTGAAGCGGAGCGTTTGGAACAAGAAAGAATTGAACTAGAAAGAAGGGCTCAAATTGAGAGGGAACGATTCGAAAAAGAAAGACTTGATTTCGAAAACGAAAAATTAGAGATTGAGAGACGACGATTAGAAAAGGAAAAGTTAGAGAGAGAAAGATATGAATTAGAAAAAATTTATGAACTAGAAAAAGAAAGACTTGAACGAGAAAAGATTGAGCTAGAAAGACAAAGATGTGAAAAAGAGCTTTTAGAAAAAGAAAGATGTGAACTAGATCGTAAGCGAATGGAACGTCAAAAACTTGAAAATGAAAGAAAAGAACTAGAAAATCAATACAAAACAGAAAAGGAGCGAATCGAACAAGAACGATTAGCTTTGGAAAATTTGGAAAAAGAAAGATCAGAGCTCAAAAGGCTGGAAATGGAACGCATAAAACTTATTGAAAATGAACGTCAGGAAAAGTTGAAACAAGAGCGTTTAAAAATTGAAAAAATTCGCTCTGAGCGTGAAGAGAAAGAACGCATAGATGAAGAGCGACGTCAGAGAGAACGTGCTGAGGCGCAAAAAATTCTAGAATTAAAGCGAAAAGAAAGAGAGGAAGCAGAACTATCAGCTAAATTGGAAAAAGAAAGACAAGCAGAAATTGAAAAGATGGAAAACGAAATTCGAAGAGATAAATTGGAAAAATTAGAAAAAGAGCGTTTGAGAAATCAAGAAAAATTCAAACTTGAACTTAATTTAAAAGAAATATGTGAACAATTGAATTTACTTAAAAGTAAAATTTTTGACTTAGAATTAGATAAAAATTCGGTTGAAAAAATTCAACTATTTGAAATTGAATTAAATAGCTTAGACGATCAAGTTCTAAATTTGTATAATAAATCAATTAGTTTAGAAAATCGAATTATTAATTCTGATACAACAACAGACTATTTGTTTGATACACTTGATCATGCAGCTCAAACTCAATTTGAATTGCTAAAATCATTCTTATCCTATTTAAAAACTCAAATTGAACACAAAAAAAATGAAGTTTTACGTAAATCCGACTTAAAAATCAGAATGGAAAATTTAAAAGAAAATTTAGATAGATATGTTATTTTGGCTGAAAAAATCAATTCATCTTGTCAAGACAACAACGGCCACTTTTGTGTAGAGAATCAAGTCGATCTAGAAAAAAGATTAGAATCGATGGAAACTATTGAAAGCTCTATTGACATATGTTTTAAAGAAATATATGATTGTAGCAAAGAATTAAAAAATGATGACTTTAATAAGGAGTTTTTAAAGAACAAAACAAAAATTGAAGAAGAAATTGTTCAACCATTGCTAATGAATTTATCTAATTTTAAACATTTTTTGAATCAATGGAAAATATTTGATGACCGATTCGGCTCATTTAAAGATTACCTTTATAAGAATTGTGAATTTGATAAATTGGTTGATATGATGCAAAAAGAATCCATTTTATTTGACTTCAATTCAGAATCTTCAAATTTGGACAATGATTTGGAAAAATTTTCTGTAATAAGAAGTCAATTGGTTAAAAAATTGGCTGAGTCTGACGATTTATTGATGCTTGGAACAAACTTATTTGATTTGAATCAGAATCCATCAGTGATTTGTCCTAGCTCAAGTAAAAAGTTTTTTGAACTAAAGAAACTTATTGGCGATGTTAGCAAATTTTTGGACGAAAAATGCTCGATTCTTCGTTTTGCAATAAAAGAGAATAAAAAGTTTGAAATTATTCAAACTGAATTTAGCCGATTAAAAATTGAAGTTGAAAGTTTGATGAGTTGTGAAAACGATACTGATATAAATATGCATAAGCAAAAATATGAGAAAATCATTGGTTTAAAGAAAAATTTAAGGATGTTAATCGAAGAAAAAGAACGAGAAGATCAAGAAGAGAATAACGAGTACTTGCATTTTGAATCGAGATTTTTAAGTTTGAAAAAAAAAATCAACCCAACGGCAAAACTTGAAATTGAAAATACAATCAATTACTTAACTGAGACAATACAGTTTTTAGAGGTAATTTATTTTTAAAAATTTTTTTACCCCTTTAAAGAATTTATTTGAATATTTGCTAAAAAAATTCTATGAGAAAAAATTTATTTTTCATTCTTCTGAACTTCAATTTTAAAATGTTAGTACAAAAACGAAAAACTTATGAAAGCTCTGCAAAAAATCTTCATTGTTCTATAAAATGATGATTTAAAATAAACTTAAGATTATTAACAACACAAATCGTTTCTTAACTCCTAATAATTTCTCGATTAAAAATGCACAAAACATAGTTCCTTAAGATGTTTATACACCGTGTATAAACAAGCTGTTAGTAACGCCCTTGTTAACAAATGGGATCAATTCAATTCCCATATCCAAGTCAATTATTTTCCACACATAGTTATGGTTACCGAAACATGGCTCAATTCAAATTCAATCAGACAAATGAAAAACTACTTCATACTCGCTCCTCAATAAGGAAAGAGAGCAAGTTATTGGTGGGGGCGTTGCTGTATATGTGCTAAATGATATTTATGCCTTTGAAATTAAAGAATTTGGACTTTTAGACAGTGGTACCGAGGAGATTTGGTGCAACATATCCTTGGGGAAAGAATCTATCTTAATTTGTTGTATCTATAGGCCACCATATTCAAGCCAGGAAATAAACATTGAAGTTAATAAAGCTATTATAAGAGCTAAATCAATTGTGGAAAGAAGAAAATTTACAGGTCTTCTAATAGCAGGTGACTTTAACTACCCGCTAATTAAATGGGACAGTGATATGGAATATGTGGAAGGATATGTTGTGATCCTGATATAAATATGCATAAAATATACTTCAACATACATTTTTTTTTTTTAACCTTGTTCGCTCCTTGTGGAGGGAGCTCATCTTCTTTCTAAGTACCTTTTTGAGCGAAGGCTCCGATCTAACACAGAGATGACTGCATCGAGTTTATCATCCAAGCCTTAATTATTAAATCCCCAGTCGAAACCGGTCCCCCATTTTTTTTTAATGAAAGGGGTTTAAATCATGCGCCCCGTACTACACAGACATTCATAAGATTCTCTCTCCTCTTGCGGGAATCGAACTTTTCGACCCTCTGCTTGGATGACTAACATGCAAACCTCTCGGCTATACGGGCTCTCTTCAACATACATAAACATGCATAAACATACAGGAAAAAAATTTTTAATGTAACATGTTTCTATACTAAATTTCTCAAAACCAATAGCTTAAAATTTAATCAGAAAAGGAAGGAATCACAGCATTACATTTCTTGAAACCTTGCAGTCAAGCTTCTAAACCCAACATGTTCTTGACCCAACATTAAGAAATAACGTTCTTGGTTTAGTTATGACTGACGACACAAAACGTATCTATGAAATTAAGTTTAGTCCATATTTAGGAACATCATCCAAAAATAAACTCCATGCATCTTGCCTAAACAATCATCTAAAAATATATTAGAATGTGGTGCATTCTGTAAAATTTAGTAAATTTTTTCATTTTGTCATTTTGTAAATTTTTTTGTAAAATTTCTTTTTGATTAGAAAACTTTGATAGTTGATACAAGTTTAAATGTTGCACAATTTAGATAACCAATCTTTTGACTTTACTCTTGATTCAAACCATTTCATTCTCATTTCGGAGAGCTCTTTCGAAATTGTTGAACATTAAAAAGCAACATTTTTCTCTTGTAATGAAACATGTTTCTATACTAAATATAATTATTATAATAGCTTAAAATTTAATCAGAAAAAAACAAAGATGCTCGAGGGACTTCAATCTGTGAGACTGTTTAATTTTTAATTTTTAATAATAAAATATGATACATTGAATAAAATTTGTGACAAAATTTTAGTTTTACAATAAAATTTTTAAATTTAGGTTGATTATCACCAAAGAATAATGAAAAATCTTCCATCTCGAAATTCTTTAAACGATTTACAAAACTGGCTTTGTGAAGCGAACGAAAGAATAAAGAGAATAGATTTAAATATCGAAAGTGATCGGCCGATAGATTTAAAAAAGCTTGAATTATTTAAAAAAGAAATTAGTCATTTGAGAGAAGAATTGCTAAATGAAAAAGAAATTGAATTTAATTTTTGTTCAGAAATAATTGAAAATGAAAAAAATCAGGGATTTTTCGATTTAAACATTCAAGAAACTTCAGTTCTAATCAAAAGTGAATTAGAAAAATTAAAACAGAAAATAAATTCAAGTCTAGAAAGAATCGAAATTTCAATTCTAAAATTAGACGAATTTAATAGATGCATTTGTCAAATAAAAATTTGGCTTGAAAATAAAATTAAACAAACTGAATTGGAAAAAATGACCAAATTCAAAACAAATTTTGATGAAAGCACTATTTTAATGGACGAAATGGAGAATTTTACCAGTCTAGAAGAGGAAAAAACTTTGGCAAAACAAATAGTTGGACTTCATAATGAACTTGATGAAATTCGTTCATTTTGGCTTGATGATAAAATATTCAATGATCCTCTAATTCATTCACTAATACACGAATATATCATTCAAGAATTGGATGAACTGAAAACAAATTTAGATAAAATTGATATATTTAATCAAGTTAAAATTGAAAACAATTTTACAAACATGAAGCAAATATTTTCTGCTGAAATTACTGAACTTAATCTACGTCTACAAAATGAGCTTAATTTTGTTTTAAATGGAAAAATGACAACCTTAGTTCAGTATTCAACATCAGTTAATAATTTAAAGCAAATATTGAATGATTTAGAATTCAAACGAAGCGAAATGACCAAAAACTTAAAAAAATTTGAAGTTGATTTAAAATCAAGTGAACTTCCAGTTATTGTTAACTTATCTAAAAGTACTAGTCTTTTATTAGATCCTCATTTAAAACATTCAATTTTAAACAATTTGACTAATCGTGAATTAGAAAACAAGGCAAAAAATGTCATTTACCAGGCCGAAATAGACATTATTCAGAATTGGAAAAAATATGATGAAATGTTAGAAAACTTATTTACAAGTTTAGAAAATACTAGAGAAAAACTTTGTCAAGATCTAAATAATATTGATACAGTGCGTAATAGGGAAGACTTGGTTGTGATTTCTAACCTATTCGAACAAACAGCTAATGAAATGAAAATAAATATGAATTTATTCTCAAATCTAGAAAAATTTAGTCAAAATTTCTACTCATTAAATGAAAATGTGAAAAGTCAAATAACCCAAAACAAAAAGAATATCGAATTAAAATTTGACGAATTGTCTAAGCTTATTGAAATTCTAAGTGATAAATTGGCACAAGCCGAAAAAGAGGAAAAAATTTATACAAAATTAGTAGATGATGCTGAGCATATTATTTTGAAATCAGATAAAGTTATCAAAGAGTGTGCTTCTCTGGATAATTTGGAGAATCGTTTATCTACTGAAATAAAAAAAATCTGCCGCGATATAGAAACGTTAGAAAATGAATTAAGAAACAAAATGAGCGATTTTAAAAATTTGAATATAAAAGATAGTGAATCTATAGATCGAATCTATCAAATTACATCACAATGTTCAAACAATTTAAATCAATTAAGAGATACTCGAATCAAATTACTAGACCAAATACAAGAGAGAAATTATTTGACAGAAATTAAATTGAATGATTTAGAATCATTTTTAAATACGATTGAAAATTTTGTGGAGAAAAAATTTCGTGACCCTTGCGCGTCTGATGCAAATGAAAATTTATTGGAAAGATATCTTAATTGTATAAAATATTTGCAAACAAATGATTTAGAACTAAGCAAATGGGAATTTTATCTTGAACATTTGGAAATTGAAATCGATGAAATGAGCCATAAGCAAAAAATCTTGATGCTAAAAGATCGCGTTCAAATTTGTCGAAAATTTGTAAGAATTCTTATGGTAAAAGAGGGTATTTTTGATCAGTTTCTTAAGCTTAAAGACTTGTATACTCTTATTGAAAATAGTGATTTTAAATTAAATAACGATGAAGCTAAGCTTTTAGATTTAAAAGAAGAATTTTTAAATTTAAGACTTAAAATTGAAAAATTGACTCATGATATAGATATAATAGATTTTAATTTTATTAATTCGAATTGTCTTCAGAATATAGAAAGTAAGCTTAATAAGTGCATAGAAAATTTTATGGAAAAAAACGATATGCAAAGAAATTTTAGAACCAATTTAATTAAAATCGATTCAAAAATAAATGAAATAGATTTAAAGCTTTCATCCGAAGTAAGTGAGTTTATCAATGATCTTTCTGCTTACGAGAAAAAGCTATCCAATTTGAAACAATTAAAATCAGCCATGACTGACAACGATATGCGCTTTGAAATCGACGATGTTCAAAATTTAGCTGAACGCTTGCAAAAAACTCATGAATTTCAAAAAATTAAGATTAAATATTTAGATCTATGTTGTGAAATAGATAAGGCCATAAACAATTATGATTATGAATACGATCATTTAAAACAAATTGTTAATAAATCTCAACAATTACTTAATCTAATAAAAGAATCACATGAAGATTTGACTAAGTTAAAAATAAATAATAATGATGATCAATTAGAAACTGAAACTGAACTCAGCATCGATCAAATACTCAATCTTTTAAAGTACAATGTTTTAAACCGTCTAAGAGAAAATGAATTTGTTAAAAATGACATACTCGAATTGTATTCCAAGTATTTGAACAAAACTTCTATTAAATCAATTGATTTGATCAAGGAAATAGTAGATAAGTTGGTATTTGAATGGAATATTATAAATGAAAGATGCTTAAACAAAATCAGAAAATTTGAAATGTTCAAGTCTAAATTGACAGATGTTGATCGAAGACTGAATAGAATTAGAGAGTATACGCAATCAATGGAGACTTATGTTCGATATGAAATGTTTAATAATTTTGATTTGACTGATATGAAGCAAATTATGGGTAAAAAAGCTGAGCTAGAGAACTTGCTCAATTGCTTAGTTAAAAAAGATCCGAATACAGAATCTGTTTTTAAACAAGCCCTAAATATGTACAAAACAAATACACAACAATTCGCATTAATATCATCATTGAAAGCTAGATGGGATGATTTGAAAATTATAATTCGAGATAAAATTTTAAAATTAAGCAATATTTGGCTATTTTTAAATGACCAAATCGAGAATTTCTATATAATTTTAAACAAAACCGAAGATTTCTACACAAATATTCTTTTGCATGCTAATTATTTGGTAATTGATGAAAATGAAATTAAAAATTTCGAGTTTTCAAAATATACCAGTTTTTTCAGACTAATTGAAGACTTGTATGCTACAATAAATGAGGATAATAAATTGATTAAATATTTAAACGAATCTTTTATAAACTTTTCAAAGTACGTCTATGATTTTGAATCATCACAATGTTTGGAAAAAATAAAAGAAAAACTTTTAGAAATAAATTCTAGATGGGATGCTCTCCACAATGATATAGCAATAAAAATTAGATTGGTAAGAAAATATTCCTTGAAAAACTTATTAAAAAAAAGGATACAGAAAAAATAAGGATTTTGTCTACAGTCCTATTAAGTTATTCTACTCTTAAGATATTTTCATTCTAATACAACTAATCTTTAACTAACTTTACTTTACTTACTATTTTCAATAGAAATGAAATTGTCTTGGGATATTTTTCAGTTCAATGATTTTGATTGTATAAAAAAGTGATTCGAATCCTTTGTTTCCATTATAATTCCTAATGGAAAACCCTTTTTTTTAAATCAATAATAAACCCTTTTATGATTTTTCAAAGAAGTTAATTTGAAAACTAGTTCAAATAAAACCAAATTGAAAAACTTTCCAAATCATGTTCTAAGGAGCTTGTTTAAAATAAAGAAAAACGAGCATTCGAAATTTTAAATTTAATTAACTTTTTTTCTAGAGGTATAAAATTCATCTTGTAAATTGTATAAATTGTTAGAAAATTTTATCACTCAAATGAAGTCTGTACAACAACTCTGTAAATGTGCAATGAAATCTATGTATTTGAAAATTATTAAAAAAATGCATACTTATTACAGAAAATAAATTGATAAAATTTACAGAGCGAATTTTTGTATCTCTACAAAAAAATTAAGTTAAATGGATTATTAAAGATATAAAAATAAATTACTGAGAGTGTCAATTTTTAAGTATTGTGTAATTTAATAAAAGAAAAATATTGTGTTACCATGGTTGATAAATATTAATATATTTATTTTAACAGTTACAAATCAAAGCATAATTTTTTTCAAATTTATTAAATTCGTAATTCTTTTCATTAGTAATTAATTAAATTTATAAACTTGAAATTTTTAAAAGTAAAAAAAGCTGTATATGTTTCAATTGGAATTAAATGCAATTTTAATGCAAGCGTAACAATTTGTGATATTTAACATTTTGATTCAATCGTTTTTAGTTTGTGATTATAAATACTAAAAAGTTTTAATTTAGGCACGAAAGTATCAATCCCAATTAAGAGAAATAATAGACTTGCCATTTAATGAAAATTTACTCATTTGGATTAACGAAATGAATTTATTAATAACAAATTTAGAACATTTGTCAGCTAAAGAATTGTTGGCTAAAGTTAATGAAATTGAAGTAAAATAATTATAAAATAAATTTTTTATTTAATTTTTTGTTTTCCAGGATATCAAAAGAGAAATCTATGATCAAACAAATTTAGTATTTAAAAATGATATGAACATAATAATTGAGCCGAGTTTGATTGATCAAATGAAATGTTTAATGAGACGGATTATTCGCATCGATTCATTTATTCAGCAGTCAACTATTACAAATTCGAATCAATATTATTCTGTACCCAGTAATCAAACGTCCGAATTTACATCTCTATGTGAAGAGAATTGTATCTTTAACAAATTTTAAAATTATAATATGGTCAATTAAAAAAAAACACTACTAAATGCGATATAGAAAAATAAATATATAAATTAAGCAAAAATTCATAATCGAACTGTAATAATTTCTGCAAGTTTTATTTCCGTAAAAGCAATTATCTCCAGTTTGATAGCATTGTAAATTTTTGTCACATAATAAACAAAATTGGTAACAGGCTACTGTTTCAGAGCAATAAGTTAGGATACATTGGCCTGATTTACATCTTTCATCATTTTGGCACAATGAATCACATCTATTTGATGGTGACAATTGTTTCGTTATTCCAATATTTAATATGAATACCAAAAAATAGATAAATTTAATCATACTACTAAAATTTATTATAGAGCTTTTTAGTCGATATATTTTTTTAAATAAAAATGATGAACTAATGAAAATTATTTTTTATCTAATTTGAATTTTAAATCGAAAATTTGAAATTATCTTTGGATTTATTCAAAATATTATTTACTCAAATATTCTTTATTAGTTCTTCAATATAATAATTAAATTAAGGTTTTTGTTTTATAATTAAGTTTTAAATATATAACTTATATTTAGTATTAATTTAATAAATGATTATTTATTTACTAACTTGATCATCTTTAATTTGGAGATTTTACTTATAGTTTATTAAAAAAATAGTATCAAATAAAAAAACTCTTTAACTTGAAACCTGGAATTAAAAAAATTCGTGTTTTAATTTTTATTAGACAAGATTTATATTTTTAATAAAATTTAGAAAATTAAAAAAAAAATATAAAAATTTTATTAGTTTTTAGAAAATTTTCTAGGCGAATTTTTTCTATCGATTTATAATTTTTTTAAAATTTTAAATATTATTTAAACAAAAGATGAATAAAATAATCAAAATAAGGAATATTTTTTTAATTTCTAAACGGTTAGATAAGTTATATTGAATGATAAATGGTAATGAAGTAGAATTTTTGGGACAAGATTGACCAGATTGTGTACAATACAAATCTCCTGAGCAATCGAGACAAAACTGTAAGCAGTCATTCCTTTCCCAGCATTTGGAAATTGAACATTTCCCATTTTTGCAATCTGGGGTTAGTTCACAAAGTGTGCTGCATTGAGATTGACCAGAAACAGTATAAAAATTTAATGTCAGTAACAAAATAACATAGACCTTAAGTACCATCTTAAATTTTTTAAAACTCATAAAATTTAGATTTCACTTTTTTATTTATAGGAAAATTTTTTTCGAGCTTTTTAAAATTCATTTAGATTTAAACAAATATTAAAGGTAAATTTACAAAATTCTTAGATTTTTATAAAATATTTATTTTAAAATATGAAAATTATATAATAAAGTTTATAATAAAATTTAAAATAAACAAAAATAACGTTATTATATTTGAATATTTCAAACTATTCGAGGCTCCAAAAAGTTGGAAACCACCAATTGAAGCTGAAGGTGCACACGTAAGTCCAGCTTGTGAACATGTTTCAATTCCAGCGCAATTTAAGCAAAATTCAAAACAACCATCTGTTTCTGCACATTTTGATATTGAACAAATTCCATTATTACAATTAGGTGTAATAGAACATATAGTATCACATTGAGTTTGTGCTTTTGAAACAAATGAAAGGTTTAAAATAAAATAAGTAATTAGAAAAAGTTTGCAATTTTGGATCATATTTTATTTTATAATTTTAGATATTTTCTGGCTTAAATAGGAAAATGGTGGACAGTGATAAAATAAAAAATTAATTAAAAATAAATTTATTCATTAAATTTTTCAATATCTATAAAAAACTGGAACAATAATAGAAATCAAGAGTAGGACATACGATATTTGTAGAAAATTTGAATTTAAATAGATTAAATTAGATGAATAATCACAATTTGATCCTAAACCATAACAAGTTTCATTACCACCACAATTGAAACAATATTTGAAACAAAATTCAGTTTCAGAGCAATCTGTTAAAATACATTTACCACTATTGCATCTAAAATCATTTGCACAAATTGTATCGCATCTAGATTGAGCTTGAACCAAAAGTGTAACACTTGCAAAAATTGTAAAAAAAATATACATTTTGCGATATAAAAATTTTTATATTGTACATCCTCTTTTTATAGATTAATGTCTAACTAGGACAAACAACCATTTATTATTATTCACATTTTATAAAATTTAAATTTTAAATTAAAAATAGGTCTGATAAAAGATGGTTTAATTAAAACAAATAAAATCTTTAATAAAAGATGCAGATTTTATCCTATTTTTTTTTATATTTAAAGAATTACAACCGTAAAATTTTTCAAGTCAAAATTTGATTATACATTAATTACAAAGAAAATAATTAATTTCTAAAAAATACAATATCGATTTAGAAGGAAGGAATTAAACATCATTGTTACATTTTTTATAATCGAACAATTAGTAATTTATTTATCATTTTTTTATGAGTGTAAAATATATTTATTAGAATTTTTAGCTAATTTTTTTTTAAACTTGATTTAGAAAATTTGAAGATATTTTTTTTTTAAATATGATATTAATAAAATCCATTTAAAAATAACATTTTTAAGAATTTTTTCGCTATTATTTAGAAAAATTTGATATTTTAATTTTTAACACTGAAAAATAAATTCTTTCTACATTATCATGACAATAGTTTGCAGATTTTTAAAAAGTTTTCTTGAGCCTATTATGCATTACATTACAAATTACCGATAATCTTAGTTTTGTGAAATTTGATCAAAAAAAAAATTTGAAATAATTGAAAAAAATAAAACTAAAAAAATAGTTCTCCTTTTTTTCTGGGATCAAATGGTCTCACTATAAACTTAGTCGTATTTACATTGAAAAATTGACTGAATTTGCACCTAGACAAAAATATTTAATATTTGTTTGGAAAAAAAACAAAAGCCTTTTGGTTCTAAGATCGTGTTATACGCTATGAGAAAGTTATTATAAATTTTAGCAAGTTAGTGCCTATGCCTCAAAAAACTTATTTATGTGTAGCAAATTTTTTAAGTTATTATTTTAAAGCCTTTTTTAGATTGCTATTTCTTTTAATAATTTTTACTTTTTATATTCCTTGGCAGAAGTGTATTCCTAAAATTAGCTATTTTAATATTAAGAGCCTTCATAACATTATCGGCAACTTTTTTGAAAATTTTTTTCACTAAAGAATATAGGTAAGGAAAAAAAACATATTTCTATTTTAATTAAATTTATTTTTCAAAATTTTAATCATTTTTATTTTTATTATCTGAAAGAGAAAATTACCATTTCAAACTGCTCGTGGTCCTCCCCAACTATTATTTCATTAAAAAGATATAGAATCAAGGATTATTTTAATTTAATAAAATATATACCTGAAAAAAGCTCTATTTGATTTTGAATTTTAAATATTTATATTTTATTTTTAATTGCGGATAAAAAAAGTCTTAGTAATTTTTTTTTTGAAAAAATTTTTCCTTCTATTGCCATTTTAAGTGCAAAATTGCGTGCAATGTTAAAGTTTAGCTTATTTATATCTATTCTATCATATTTTCCATCTTTGAAATCAAATTTTGAAATTATCATGTCATCTAAAAAAAAAATTAAAAATTCTCAAATTAAACAAAAATTATTACTATGGTAAGCATGAATATGGAGTATTTTATTTATATCTTTATCTTCATGTGCCGGGTAATCCAACAAATCTGATAATTGAATAATATTCATTTGCTTTGTTTCAATTAAATGATTCATGGCCAAATTTTGTCCGTATAGAGACAAAACCCAGTAATGCCAATGGGGCCAGAGTAAAATATTCAAATCACCATTACGCTCAGGAGGAGAAAACTCTTCATTTGCAAGATAAGCCATACTAAATAGAGATAAATAAGCAACAAGTCTAGATTGATCAGTTGTTGAATACCATGTAGAACCCAGATTTGCATGATTGCCATAGAGAAAGTTAATATGATATCCAGCTCTTTTGAGCCTGTTCATATTGAAATAAGCTGAATATGCTCCTTTACCAACATAAAAATCGTTACAATGCTTAGGAGACCATTTTGCAAAAAGTGGTGCCAAAAAAACATCAATATCTGAGCGAATTACAAAGTCATAGCCCGATTTTTTCAAATGATCATATCCATCCAGTACAATTAGAACTGAATCGGCATTCGGATAATTCTGTATAGTTTTGATTAAAAAATCACTCAAAATTCTATTTGTTTTATTATCGAATATATCTGATTCATATAGTAACAAATTGTATAAACTTTGATCGATTTTTAATTCAGGATCTATTAGATTTCTAAATTTCAAAGGTGTAAATGAAACAAGAGTACACATTGGTTTATCAAACTTGGATATTCTTAAATTATTAAATGAACAATTAAGTTGCCTAAATAAATCAATTGTTTTTAATTTCTCATGTATAAATATAACTAAATCAGTTCTCCATTTGAATGGTTCAAGAAAGGTAATATCAATCCAGCTTCTAAACAACCAAAGAAATTCATTAACATATAAATCATATTGATCGATTGGAAAGTAGATAATCACAGCCTTTACGATTCTGATTTCAAAAGTTAAATCGTTAAATTGTGATGAATAGTCGTTGGATAAATTTCTACTTGAGTCATAGGTAGGTATAAGTTTACTTTTTAGATTGCACTTAGAAATCCATGGATACGTTTTTATATAACTGTAGTTAAATTTGCTAGTTTCAGTTCGGTTCGAGTTAGATTTTTTAACTCCAAAGTGAAAAAAAATATTAATAAAAATTATCGTCAACATAAAAAACTTAAATTTTGATTTTTTCATTTTTAATATTTTTATTCATGATATTTTTTCTATTAAAAATTAAAATTAAACACACTTAATATTACTGATTGTAACAATTGATCATTAAATTTGAGTTCTTTTAAATTTACATAAAAATTTTTAGAAATTTTTTTTAAAAGCCATAATAATATTCATATGTAAATTATTGTTTTTTCTATAAATTAAAATTAAATTCTTAGTATATAAAATCAGAAATTTAGGTAAAAATAAACTGAAACTCAATAAGTATTTGCGAAGTTATTTTTGAATTAAATCAGTTTCAACGAATTTTTTTATATCTAAACTTAATACAGATAATCAAAATCTGTACAAAATAAGAGTTAACTTTTAAAAATTGTCTTTTTTTGTTCAAATTAACAGTAGTTCAAGCTGCAGCTTAGAAGTTATCTGAACATAGCTCTAGAGAACTGCAGCAGTCGCTTCTTTTTGTTTCGACATCCAATCACGAAGCCTCACTTTAAAACTATTTATATTTTTTGCATTTACTACATCTTTCGGAAGTTCATTCCATCCATTCACAACTCTATTTGTAAAAAAAGTTATATCTCGGGAGACAGTTCTTTATTCGGTCACGTGTAAGACTGTAGCTATTACTCCTCAATTCGTATCTTTCGCTACCAGATTTTGGGTTAAGGTTTCGTTTAAAATTGAATAAAAATTTGGACTTCCTAACGGAATTGTGAATTTCTCAAACAAAAAGAACAAAAATTCTTCCTACTTTGATATAATTCACTAAAATTAAATACCTTTAAAAAAATACTGCAACTTAATGCAACAAACTTTGTTTCATCTTTTTTAGCTTTTTATTATTTTTTTTTAAGTAAACAAAGTCAGTAATACTTTAAAATCTTATTGGTATTTCATTTTGTCTTTTATTTACATCAAAAAAATATTAAAAATATTAATTTATCAAAATAGGAGGAATTTTGTTCAATTTGTTTTTGAAATTCACAATACCCTTCCATCGTTTACCCAAAAATCTTCAATAGCTTTTCCGGTGTAAACAGAATTACAATGCGACAAATTTGTTTGGACCATTACATACGTTGTTTGAATATTACGCCATTTGTTCCTTTCGAAATATTTATTTTTTTCAAATTTTTTTATTTATATATCTGTATCGAGTATTAATTTATACTTCACCATTTCAATTTTTTATTCACCAAAAATATTATAAATAGTATTTTTCGTTATGTTATTTTACCACAAATCCTTAAAAAATCAATTGAAACTCAATCGATACGATGGCAACAGCATTAATTCAAGATAACACAGTATCGTCATCAAGTGAAAACGTACTTGTTTATCAAGATACTAGTGATGATGTAGATTCGGATATTGAATCTGAGACATTGAACAGAAAAAGGAAAAGAAGCAAAGGTCAAGTATACAACGTGCACAAAAATTATCAATTATTTGATGAAGCTTTGGAATATCTCAATAAAATAGGCAATTGGAAAAAACAACGCAAGCATTATACCAGCGATGGAGCAAAACATTATTTTAAATGCAGCATAAAAATATTCAACAAATCGATCAAACATATGTTGACAATTGGATGACTGTTCACCTTAATTGTGATTGGGATGAATTCGAGGATTACAAAAAGCACGAACCTTTACTATATGTAGTACCCGATTTAGTCGATTTCAAGATCGGAAAATGTTCATGTAGATGGTACATCAAGAATAACATTTGCATGCACTTGATTGGTATATCAAAAATTCTTAATATTCCTGAATGTGAAATACCATTATCAGTGAAAAATATTCCTATCGGCGAAAAAAGAAAACCTGGAAGACCTGCAAAGGCAAAACAAGCCTTGATAGTTCAGTAATTATTTTTGGTTTGATTTGTATTATTATTGGTAATAAAAACTATTATTTTGGTTGAAATAAATATTTTTTTGGTTTAAAACAATTATTAAATTTGGTGAAAAAATAATATTTTTTTTGGTGAAAAATATATTTATTTGGTTCATTTTTTATTATTTTTTTGGTGATTTATTTTAGTGAAGAATTTAATAATTATTTGGTGAAGTAGAAATTTAGTGCCATTAAATTTATGTTACAATAAGACAAACGCTTGTCAAATTGTTTTTTGTTTTTCATTCGTCTAATTAAATTATTCTTCATGTTTTTTGATGTAAAAAAAAAATTTTATTTTTTTAGATAAGATAAGTACAACTATAGCCAATTGATTAAATTAAGATAACACATAATTGAAAAAATTAAACAAAAATAATTAAAGCAAATAAAAATTTTATTTATTTTGATAAAATAATACATTTTTAAATTGTTTTATAAAAAAAATCTTTTTTATTATTTATCAATGAATTTGAATTTTCATTATCACTTGTTCTGCACAATTCTCTTACTTTAATTCTGTTTTTTAATTTTTTACATTTGCTTGTATTAATAGGTAAAGGTGGCATTTTGTAATTTTGGGAAATATTTTCAGCTATTTTTTTACTATCATTTAAATGATTTCCATCACCTTCATTAAAATTGTTGAACAAACTTAATTTAAGAACATTCTTTTTAAATTTTCTCCCTAAGGTTATAGTATTTGTTATGGGAGATTTAATTGACTTAAGATTTTCCCAAAATGCTATGTTTTCCTTTGCATGCTTATTTTGTTCACAATTTTGGCTATTTATGTTATTTGATGACCTAAAAAAGTTATTTAGTTTTGAGCATTTTTCACCTAAAATGTTTGAATTGTTCTCAACAATGTTTGAGATTTTATTAGTGACGAAATTGTTCTCGAATAGATTCGCAAAAGGTGATTTAGATCTTGTTGAATGCATTCCATTTGGTAATTTAAAAACTCTATTTCTAAACTTATCCGATTTGCCAAAAAGTTTTCTATTTCTTTCGGGCTTGTTCCACCAAATATGGTTTTCAATTAAATCTGGTTCATCTGAAGTAAAATTATTTGAAAGAATTTTTTTGCAGCTAGTTGGACTTAAGATTGCATTTTCGGTTGTATCATAGCAGTTTTTTATCTTATTGTTTAGATTATCTTCGCAAAATATGGGAACTTCACGAGGTATTGCTTTACAACTTAGCAATGTTAGTTTAACACTTGTAAGCTGAGATCGGATTTTAGTAACCACTTCGCTGTGCTTTGACCAGCGTACATCATTGTCTTGTATTGCTATTATATAGTCACCTTGACGTATTCCTGCACACTAATTCAAAATTATTTAGATAAATTAACAATAAAAATTAAAAATGTATTACATATGCATACGAATTCGGATCAACATTATTTATCCTTACAGGCGAATCACCTTTAACAGTTATTCCGAAAGTAGGATTATTAGGTAATTTTCGTAATATGCAACTATATGGTATTGACAATTCATTTTCACTTGAGTATACTTTGATTGGTCCTAATAGATTAAAAAAGTCTTTTGAATCAAATTGATCGAAGTTGGGATCAATCGGTTTGAGAATATTGTCTTCACTGATGATTGCTTTTAATTTAAAAATATAATTTGATCTTTTAAATAAGCGCAATTTAGAATTATAGAACAAGAGAATAATAAAACTGTGTAACTTGAAAAGCAGAATATTTAATAGACGGTTATGAAAGTCTTATAACAAACATTTAAACATGTAAATATGATTGATCGTTAACTAAATTATTAAGTTTGAATTTTTGAAAAAGTGTTAAATTGACACCGCCGGTCCTTTGAGTGTTAAAAATAGTGAAAAGTATAAGAAAGTGTCAAACCTGGCTAGCAAATGTATATTTTATGATAAATTTCAAAATATTTTTTAAAATACAGCTGTTAGATTTTTTCTAAAACTCTTCAATTCTTTCTTTTTTGATGAATTAAATTTTTTAAATCAAATCATAGTCGGTAATTAATTTTTGTTTAACATTTTGAATTTAACAGTACTTTTTGGCTCGTGGAAAAAAACTTAATAACACTAGAGCTTATAGGCTGATCTTTTGTTCTAAATTCCAAAGTATCAATATTAATTAATTTAGCTTACAATTAATTGGAAGGAGATCAATAAGTTCATCATCAAATTCGTTTAACGCTGTTTTCTCTAATTGCATAAATTTCTCCAGTGACCTTGACAAATCAAATTTTGATTTTTAAATTTTCTAAAATATAATGATTATTTTTGTGAATTTTTAGTCACAAGAACAAAAAAATTTTATACTTTAAATCACCAAAATACATTAAACTTTAATAATAAAAAATGTTTTTTTTTTAAATTGGTATTTTTCTTTTAGTTTAAATTAATTTATTCAATAACAAATATGGCAATATAAAACATGCTTACAGATCATGATAATGCTTCAACATGCTATGCAAATAATCATCTTTGGAGAATTTTCTGCAGAATGAATGTTGTCGAATTCCTTCTTCTAGCAAAATTATACATTCTCTTAAGTGTGATTTGGCTAAAATAAAATAAAAATTATTAAAGAAGAAAAATTACAATGATAATCATTTACCAAGGCAAATTCCCTTTTTATTGCTTAAAATTTTGTTACTGTATAGTGATTTTTGTTCGTATATAAGTTTTTGAAAATAATTTTTTGGAGAGTTGATCATTGTTTCTTCATTTAAATTGGTAATAGGTGTGTTAATTGACTTAATTTTTGTTCTATCATGCAGCGAATCAAATTTTAATTTAACTATATCTAAATCACTAATATTTTCTAATCCATTTAACGATAAAGCAAGTGAAGCAAAATAATGGGACAATCCGCCACAAAAGAATGACTTAACTTTAATTAAATGATACCAAATTTCTGGTAGATAACTTTTAATAGGCTGATTATTTGACAATTTATTGCTTATCTGTTCATAAATTTGTGCAACCTTTGAAAAGAAAGTTAATTTATTTCAATTGATTTGAAAAAAAGTAGCTGGTCAACAACAAAAAGAAGATATTTGACCAGTCACTAAGATTTGAAAATTACATGAGCATAGATTTTAGAACTATTAATAAATGATACGAAACAGTATTTACTATCATAAATGTCGAGTTCATTGCTGGTTACAAGAAGTAGCTTGGCTTTTATTTCATAAGCTTGAGATATAAAAATATCATAAAAAATATAAAGCATGAATGGACTCATGTCTAGACTAGGTGAATTAGAAAAATTTGTATTTAAGTAATTCACACAACCAGCGGCTTTTAGCCAATAATTCATTTGTTCTTGCAGTTTTTGGTCATTTACATCACAGCAAATAGCAGCTAGTTGTGAAAATAAAGACGAGCAATTAAACAGTAATGATGCTTTTTCGAATTGAATTGATTTTTGAGTCGATTCAATTCCATTTATCGAATCATACCAAGTAAAATGAACATGATTACATTGTGAATTTTGAAAGAAACGTTTTTCAATAATATTCAATGACTTGTAATATTGAAAAAGTTGATTCAAACTTTCTTCAGTTGGCTCAGAACCAAAAGAAATTGAAGACTAAAAGAAAAATTATTGTTTTTTTGATGTAACAAATCGGCAAATCAAAACTGGTTATCACTCAAAATTAATTCATTAAAATTTCAATTTTTGAATTTGATTAGATTGAAAAGTATTATATTTTTAGCCAAGAAAATAATATTTCTTTATTAGCACTTAAAAGTCCGAGTTAACCATACCTTTAAAGACTGGTAGTGCCTAATTGACACCTTTCAACGAAAATCATAAAATAGCATTTATTTTTGAGCGTTTACTTTAGAAAATCATAAGATAAATAAATAAAAATTTAATATTAAAAATAAATTTTATATCAGTTAGATATTTTTTTCTTGTACATATTTATGTTTTTGTTAAATAGCTAAGAAAATAAAGAAAAATTAAATAACAGTTACCTAACATTGACTTATACTAGAGATCATTTTAGAATGTCCATAAGGGCTAGAAATTAATGAAAAAAGTTAGCGAGACCCAAAGAAAATAACTAAATTTTTTAAAAGTTTATTTTTTAAGAAATTAGTAAATTCTCATTATCTCAAAGCACTAATCAAATTAATAATAAAAATGTCATAAGTTCAAAAAGTGTAAAAATGAAATCGCTAATCCTAAGTAAAATATTTTTCCAATATTATTAAAAACTTCGATTTTATTATATATTTTACACTATTTTATTATTTTATGATCAAAAAATTTTAAGAATTTTTACTTAAAAACAAATATTTAAAACTTTTAAACGCAAAAGTGACCTTTGATTGTTAAAGAACAGAATTTCAAAATAAAATAAAATCCAATTTTCAATTTTAAATAAAATTTAAAAATTTAAAAATGAACTCAAGTTCTGATTTGCATAAAAAAACCTAATATTCACTTGTCTGAAATTATTGAATTGCTTGATATGCTCATTATAAAAATTGGGATTTTCACGATAATGACTAAAAATAAAATTTTTGAAGCCATCACCAAAGTCCATATTGTTTGTTGTTTCTTTCAAATTAAGATAAATCATTATATCAGCAGTTTTTGTTAGAAATTCATCCAGACTGAATAAATTATTATTTTTGATGGTGGTTTGATTGCCGAGAATCGGTGTATTGAAGCCGGTTGAATGCAATGGAGTAGATTTACTTGAGGACGATGATGGCGAAAAAGAAAACGAATTATTTAAAGTTGTTGGAATAGATATGGGTATCAACTCACTAAAATATAATTCACTTTGACTCGATTCGTTTCCATTATGTGAGTGAATCAAATTTTTAATTGTTCCTGATACAGGAGTAGCGACATTACACAGTGATGTCGAAGAAAAAGAACTGAACGAAGTATTTGATAGTTCACTTTGGTTTTCAAAACGATTATAAACGAATTTCTGCTTGTTAAATCTGTAGACGCATGTATTTTTCATTTTTGATAAGGTTAAATCACAGTTTATTTCAGCTAATTGGTCTTTTAGATATTTTATGTTCGATTCGGAAAAGGCTATTTCTAGTTTTAGATTTTGTTCTATTTGCTCATTGCGGCAAACCCTTAGAGTAAATTAAACATTAAATCTGAGAAAACCATATAAAATTAGAGCAACCTTTAGAAAAATGAATGATATTAAGTTCATAGTCATTTTTATTAATTTTAATAACACCAGCTAGTTTTAGTCTTTAAGAAAAGAACTCCTTTTAATGATTTATTCATAAAAAATTTTTGCCTGAAAAATTTAACTCAACGGGAAGCTAGATCTCCTATGGATTTTTCGATTCATAAAATTTCATAAATAAACCATCATATAAATAAATATTTTCTTAAAAAAACAAATAATTTTTATATAATCTTGCCAATTCATTCTTTAGTATGAATTTTTGAGGTCAATAAAAAAAATAAAATCTTTTCAATATTAAAATAACGAATATTAAAAACTTGGCAGTTAAAATCGATTTTAAATTTTTAAAATTAGAAAATAATAGGAATTCTAAAGTAGCTAAAGGAATTCATAGACTGGAGGAAAAATAAAGTCTACGCAATTGTAAGACCAAAAACATAAACATTTCTAAGTTCCTGTTTCAGCATTTTGCAATAAATATTTTTAATGCTAAAAATTTCTAAACCTAAAAAAAAATTATATTGGTATCAAATAAAATTTTAACTAAATAAATTAAAGTTAATTAGATTTAAAATTTTTATATTCATTTTAAGTTTTAATTTAAATAAAAGTAAGAATAAAGAGTTTACTTTAACAAATTTATAGCTCCGTGCTTTATTCGTGATTCTTTATTTATTAGATCATTTATTTCGCTTCTTTTTTGTCTATTAGATTTAAATTTTTTTTGATTAAGCTACAAATATTTAAATAACGTAAAAAATTTGTAAAAAAAAAAAAAAACAGCGAAACAATCTTACATATTTTTGTTCGGTCTCTTCATAATCACTGAGAAAACAATTTTCGTCGGATCTGATCATTTATGAAACTATTTGATTCTAAAATCCAATTTAATTAGATTAGTAATAGTAAATCTCTAAATAAACATTGGCAAAAATCCTTTATTCAAATATTTTAAGACCAAAAATTATAATAAAAAGACAGTAAGATAAGAACAAGAAGAAAAGTGTTCATTAGATGCCCCAATTGTTTTTCAATTAAGGTCAATCTATTTCAGATTTTTTTATCGAAAAAATTTATTTTATTTTTCTAAAGTTCAAAAATTGAAATGAAATCTTTTTTCAAAACATGCCATTTAAATTTATCTAAATAATTTCTCGTATCAATTATTTCGGATAAAATTTTTTCGCTTGATTTAGTTTGACGTGATAAACGAAATTGCTTTGGCCGTAAACAAATTTGTTTTAGTTTTTTGACAAGTTGTGTTTCAGTGGAATATAAACATTCTTTAGGATACAATTCCGGATAAACTAGTCTATTCGGTAGTATGGGATATGCGCCAAACATGCAAGCTTCAATGCTTTAAATAAAGGTTAATTAAAAAAGATCAAGTTTTTTAAATCTTTTTAGATAACAAACATTGAAACGCCAAAAAACTCATGCAAACTTGTTGATACAATCAAATCACTTTGGCCCAACACTTCAAAATAATCTAATTTGCTTGATAAATAGCCCCATTTTTCAATTTTTGAACTTAATTTCTGCTTTGCCTCATTAAATATATCTTTTAATTATTCTGGATTAATTTATTTGAAAATAAAATTTTTTAATAATTGAATACCAGGAACTTGAGTGAACTGTTCTCCTAATACATTTAGCCGAAAATCGATTCCCATACTATCAAGTTTAAATAAAGCATTGAAAAATTGCTCTGGATTTTTATCATGCTCCCAACGATGTGACCATAAAATAGAAATAGGGCGATCTAAATTAGTTTTAGCTATAAACTTAATAGTGAAGATTTGAAAAATTTGTTTTATTATTCTTAAATTAATTAGATTATAACAAAAACAAAAAATAAAGCAACAGCTTTCTTATAAACCTGAATTATCTTCATATACTACTTAACATTAGTTATATTTTGTACAATTTAAAATTGAAATGCATTTTCATTAAAAATATTAATGTAAGACTTTTATTAAGAAAAATAAAATAAAATTAGAGACTTTGATCATTGAAATTTTCTTTTAAAGGACAAAAAAAAACATAAACATTTATTCACAACTATATAAAAACGATTTTATTTATTTTTATAAATGACCTCAAGATTTTTTTATTTTTAAATGTAAGTTATAAAAATATAAACTGTTTTTTAATACAATTATTTTAATTACCTGAGGTCAAAAACCGAATTAGTCAATTAAAAGAAAAATTGAAAATTAATAACAGGTCAATATTTGAATTTCAAATATTAAAATATCGCATTTAATTATGCGTAAAAATTAAATAAAGGCAGATACTTTGAAATGTTAAATTAAAATCACAATATAAGAATAAAACATTTGAAAAAAGCAAAATAGAAGATTGATTTCACTATAAAAAAGCAGCAACAATCTTTGAATATAATCAAATATAAAATCCATAGTTATTAATCATTTAAGAAACTAATTAAGTGTTGTGAAAAAACAACTGATTTTTTCCTGTTTGTTTGATTTTGAATTGTTATAGAATGAACTAGGTTGTAATTCGAGGCATCTATTATTCGTCTATTACGGCCGCTACGGCTAAAATTTAAATAATTTAAAATAGATAATCTGAATTGTTCAATAATTTTAATTGTGAAAAAGTTAAGAAATAAGTTGAATAAACCTTCTAATAGCGAGTAAAACTGCCTTTATTTTTCTAATAGTCATGCATTTTTTGGCATTGAGCCTACTAAGTCCTCAAAAATGGATTTTGATGCATTATTAAGAATAACTGAAACGATTCTCCTCAGCTCATCCACTGACCAACGGACATTGTCATGCTGAAATATAAAAGCCTCATCTTCATAAAACACGGAAGATTTCCTAAATATCAATGTATCTCTGAGAATTAAGCCTTCCGTCAAAAAAAGAAATTCCTAGACCATAATAGCTATAAAAAGCCCGTATAGCCGAGAGGTTTGCGTGTTAGTCATACAAGCAGAGGGTCGTTCCCCGCAAGGGGAGAGAAGTCTTATTAATGTCTCTGTAGTACGGGGCGCATGTTTTAAACCCCTTTCATTTAAAAATGGGGGACTAGTATCGACTGAGGATTTTGATAATTATGGCTTAGATGATTAACTATTAAGATCGGACCCCTCTGTGTCAGATCGGAGCCCTCGCTCAAAAAGGTACTTAGAAAGGAGATGAGCTCCCCCTATGCTCCACAAGGAGCGAACAAGGTTAAAAAAAAGCTTATACAGCACTAAATATTATTAGAACCACTTGCTTTGTTCGTTTATTAATACAGTCTTCATTATACTTCTTTGACGACATCCTTCTTATATGAATTCGATTTTTTCTACTATATACTTCAATGTTCACTAGAAGACTGAACAGTATCTTTTTCCATTTAGTCTAATTAAAATAACAAAGGAATGGATTGAAAAATAACTGCCTCAAAATTACAATCCTATCCCATTCTATTACAATTCAAACTCAAATTAACGGTAAAAAAATCATTTGTTTCTTAACTTTTTCACAAAAATGAATATAACTTAACGGCTAAATTATTAATAAATTATTATTTTTAATTAAATTATTATTATTAAATTATCATCGCTAAAATTGACGTAAATTAAAATAAAGATAAAATAAATAAATTAATTTAGTTTTTTTTTCTTAATATCTAAAGAAAACATTACATTTCCTTAAATAGAAGTAACCACAAAAAGAACAAATTTATTTCTATTTCAGTCAAAAGAAATCTATAGAAAAAATCCTTAGGTGACCAAGCTTTCTAATATTTGATGAAATACAGTATTTGAAAATTACTATTAAAAAAAATCTATTAAAAATAATTTTTTAACTAGAAATTGTGAAATTGAATAACTCAAAATACGAGTTAATTTAGATCTTAATTTGGCTTTGCTTTTAATTATTTAAAATCATTTTTAGTTATTTTATCTATAAAATTAACTAGCTAATTACCAAGTATTTAATTTCGGTTTAATAAAAAATTTTTCAACTTCAGTTTTTTAAAAAATTGTTTACTTCTATACTTTTCCAAATTCAGAGTTTCGATCATTTGATTCATAATAGTTTTATTTAAAATAGAATCAATGAAACTTTGATTTAAATTTATTGGAAAATATAAAACAAAGCATTTAGGGACCAATTCTTTATCTACATTCAAGCGTAATCGATAGTCGGGCATTTGCTTTAGAAATGAATTTATGTTTTCCAAAAATGTTGTTCGATTATAATTCGAGTTAAAATAGATAGTATCAGCCACAAGACTTAAAAATTCCAACATAGAGTCATTCAGTCAAGATATTTTTAAAATAATACCTTGTAAGTATTTGATTGTATCCATATTGAAAGTCTCTTTGTTGTTTATTTTCAATTGCATTTTTATTTCGTGTCGATTGAGTTTGAGTCGGATAAACTAGTTGATTTTCATGGAAGTAAACTACTTTTTTAGCATTACTTAGATCTTTTCTAAGCGATACTAGCTCTGATAAATTCAAAACCGAGCTGGTGAAAACTATCCTTAAATAATTTAATAGAGCTTAGTTTCAAACTTTATATGAAATAATAAAAAAAAGTTTATTATACAGCTTTAAGTTGTTTATCTCAAAACTCGAATACATTTATTTAATTAAGCACAAAAATATATCATATTACTCAAAATTTTATTAGGTCAGTCATATCAAAAAGTGTTTTATTTTATTTTAAATTGGTTCCTTCAAAAATTTTTTGTTAAGTTTTTTTAAGGAATGTGATAAAACTTTCTAATTGTAAATTTGATAAGCTGTTAAAAATACTAGTCGATTCAAAAAATTATTCCAAATTTTGAACAGAATATTTTTAAATCACTTTTTGTCCAAACTTTTGAAAAGTTTATAACTAAGTTTTTATTATTATTATTATTATTATTATTATTATTTATTTCAGTAAACCCAACATTGCCGATGAAAAATAAAAAAGAAAAAAAAGAGAATAATTTGATTTAATGCCTTATCAAGACTTGAATATAACACTAGAAACATCGAACGAATCAAATGACTCTATTTTGATTTTTAATCCCTTATATCTAAATTAATTTAAATAATTTGAATGTGAAATTTTTTTTTCAGCAAAAAAAAACAGGTAAATTTTACAAAAGAAATTTATTCAATAAAAGTTCAATTTTTTTCAAATATACTTTTAATTAGCTACTTTTTTATTTTCCTTCAATTAAAATTAAAATTAAATTTTTATCCATTAGATTTTCATAAAACGAATCAAATGACCCGCTTTGGTGCTTCTAGTGTTAAAACTATAAAGTAAAAAAATTTTTTTTAATTTATAGTGCTGTAGCTAATGCAAAATAATAAAAATTATTTTTTATTTGTTTAAAATTCAAGTGTTGATAACGCATTAAATCAAAAATTTTACGCATTTAGACTACACCGGTAAAATCTATTATTAAGTACCAAAATTTGTAATTTCTTTGACTAATTTTAATAATAAGCATTCAAGACTTACAGAGTTTTTATTTATAATCTCAGAAAAAAATTAATTTTTTTATAAATTTTGGCAATTAAAAAAATCAGACAAAAAAGTTAATTACTACATATTCAAAATATTAAGGTGTTTTTTTTTGGAGAAAAAATTTAAAAATTAATACTTAGCACATTTTTTTTACTTAAAATAATTATTCTCAAGTAAAAAGAGACAAAAAATAAAACATCACTAAGATTTGATTATTGACTTTAAAAAAATTTAATTGAAGATTTATTTTACACTGTAATCATTTAGAGTAACATTTAGACTCTAATGTTACATTAAAGTAAACGAGTTTGTCGTTTATGTGAATCATCGGATAAACTTTTACTTTGATTAAATTGAATTTCAACTTAAATTTAAAAAAAAATGATTTTTCTTTCTCATATGAATGATGCTCTAAAATAAATTATATTTTAGACTTAATTAAATTTGTAAATTTGTAAATATTAAACTTTAGTAACAAAATAATCGTAGTTTATTTTTTACACAAATAAAGGAAAAAAAAATTAAGTCAATTTTCGTGATTTTAAATAATAATAGAATTAATATAAAGCAGAAATATGGTCTATTTAATACTCTAATTACCGATATCAATTTGACTCTTTCTTTTTGCTGATATATCTTATAAATGGCTATTCATACCCACCTAAAACCTTTTGAATTCGTTATCATGAATAAATCTTATATAATTAAGTTGGATTTTTGAAAATCTGATGAGAGGCCTCTAGATAAAGAGCATAAAAAAGGATAAAATTGACCTCGGTAATTTGAGTATTAAGAGAAATTATTTTTAAAAAAAAAATTTTTTTATTTTTTAGTTTATAAAAATTATTTATAAATTATTTTTGTAATTTTTTTTTAAGATTTTTTTTCTAATTAGAAAACAACTTTCTAAAAATTAACTGATGAAACTTTGCTTAAATGAAAATTTGAAATTTAACGATTAACCCATAATAAAAATAAAATACATTTAAAATAGAAATAAATAAAATGGAAAATATGAGTGAATGAAAAATTAATTAATTCTTGTGTTTTTAAATAATTTTATTCAACGAAAAAATGCTATATTTTAATATATAAGTACAAATTGTTCGATAGTTGGTAATAATAACTTTTTAAATTAGGACATAAAATATTTTCAGATGGGAACAAAAAATTGTGAGCTTTAAGCAAAAAAGATTATTACTTTATAGTAAAATACAAAATATTAGCTTGAAGAAAAAACTTTTAAATGTTACTTTAAAGTTGGCAACTCTAAAATGTTACATTAATGTAATAAAATTTTTACTCTAAATGCTTACAGTGTAGGTAAACGTATAGTTATTAAAAAATAAAATAAGTTTAAATTAATTATTTAAAAATAAAAACACTACATTAACATTTATATAACATACTTGTAATTATGATCTTTGGGTATTATTTGGCTAAAATATAAGGCTGAACATCTAGCCCTCCAGTGCCATTTTTTTGAAGACATAGTAAATAAATCATATTTTTTAACAAGTTTTAAATCCTGCTCTATCATATCAATTAGTTGCTTGTGGCTTCCACCATAGAAGGGCTCAATGATGCAAATTTCAGCATTTGATTTGGAATTCAAATAGCTCATTATCTTAATAATTTAGTTTTATCTTTTAGAATATTTTTCAGAATTTTTTGGTTAAGTACTCCCAAAGTCGATTTTTAAAAAAAATTAATTTTTTTGACAAAAAATTTATTTATTTTTTAATTGAATTAATAAATTTATTCTTAATTTTTGTAAAAATTTTTTTGTAATTTATTTATAAAAATTGAAAATAGAAACAATTATAGATAAAAAAAATCTATTTAAGCTAACTAAAAAGCTTTAAAATCAATAAATTCAAACTTTTTTAATGCTAATATAATTTTCATATGATAAAGTGTTGGGGTATGACCAACTTTTATAAGATAAATTACTCTAAAAAATTTTATTCTAATCATCTATAAGTAAGTTAATTAATATCTAATATAATTCAATTTTAAATGCTTAATATTCCGACCAATTTTTCAATTTTGCTAGAGAAACCAATTGCTGGGATCTCTTGTCCTGGTTTTATTATACGAATATTTTTATTATTTATTAAAGATGATAAATAACAAAAAGATAAAACTTTTTGCGTATCATTCATAGAATTTTTACCAAATTTTAACTCGTTTAAACTCTGATTTAATAAATTTAAATGTGTAAATTCAATGTTTGTCTGTAAATCATAATTAGCCTTTTTAATAATTAAATTATCAGCACTTGTTTTTGCATTCTCAACAATTTCTTTTGCTTTATTTTTCATAGATCTAACCAAACGAGCTGTCTCAGCTATTGTTAAATTTGTAATTTTTTCATGTTCTGCTTTTTCTTTGTATACTCCATTAAGCATTTTCAATAAATTTAGTTTGTTTATAACATCTGTGAATTTAATTTCATGAATATAAAGATTGTAAAACTGTACAAAGTAATCGTTTTCAAGTCTATATTTTAATTGCTTTCTAAAAAAGCCTTGAATGTCCAAACGATTTGCTCTATAAGATTCAATTGAAAATTTTTGTCCAATATTTTGGATTTCACTGAGACAAACTAATTTAATTATTGAATCTGAATCAAAGCCATATTTTCGGTAAAAATCATTCAGTTTGTTGATACTTAAAAAAAAATAGAAAAATAGATTTTCTTAAATTCAACTAATTCACTCTAAATACAAAGGCAATTTGAAAGAAAAAAAATTCCTGATTAATTTAAATCACTTTTCTTTTTTAATATCTTATAACATAAAATTTTCATCTTACCTAAAAAAATTTTTTCACTGGTCACATATTTAATCTGTTACTAGAGATACTATTTCATTGTAAACCATACCTAAGTAGTTAGTAATTTAGTATTAGTATTTTTTTTTTAAATCATTCTTTCTAACTTTACTTATTAAATTTGAATCAATAAATGATATTAAAATGGTAAAAAATCTTTATTTTTAAAAGATTTTTTATTTCAAGTGCCTGAAAATGAATTGTTGAATTTAAATTTTTAATTTTAAAAATACTTTAATTTATAAAATATATGGATTCCAATTTTAACTTGAAGTTTATCAGTTGTAAAAACTTTAATTGTTTTTAGTTCTACTGGTTGAATTGTTTTATTGAATTTTATTAGTGTATACCATGGATAAAAGAAGTGAAGACCACTATCAAACGGCTTGTCGTGTAGTTTACCAGTAATTGAACTTTGTGCTAATGCGATCTAAAAAAATTTGATAATTAATTTCTCATAATTTATTTTGAAGTAAATAAAAAATATTCTACTAAAAGATGTAAAATTTAACTAAAGAAAAATAAATTGTTCGCTTTAATAAATCTGCTGCTAAATTTTAGAAAAAATTGAGAAAATCTTACTTGATCATACTGAATACCGTAAAAAAATTTAGGTAATGTATAAATAAATAGGGCAAAACCTAGTAAAAGGCAATAAATTGTAACTTTTTTCTTGATAAACAATTTGGGCAATGAGGGAAGTATGTTTAAATTTTTGTCTTCATTTTCCTCCTGATTTTCTAAAACTTCTGAATTTGGTGAGTTTTCGTTAGTCAACAGCATTCCTAATTCTTCAGATGTTGCAGGACAATAGTCTTTTTCATTGTCATTAATTTCTTTCTCGACAATATCTTCAGATTTTTCTAATAAAGGCTTGCTGACAGTATCTTCATTGTCACTTGAGTCAGAATTTAACTTAGTTTCTATTTCATGAGTTATTGATACATTTGTTGAATAAAAAGCTGATAGTTCTTCTTCGAAGTTTTCATCATTATTTTTTTCTGATTTTATTTCGTTCAACTCAGTTTCATCCATTTCTTCATAATGCTTTTATTAATTAGTTTTAAAATTAGAGAATATTAATAATTGGAATTTTAAGTCCAAATTAATTTTTTTAATAAAAATAAAAAGTTTAGTTTATATTTTATTTAAATCAAATTTGAATCAAAATGTTTTAAAAGTTCGAAATGTAAATTTACATCATAATCATCACTTTCTTTTTCCCGAAAATAATAAATATTTTTTATATTTACATCGAATTTTTTGAGAAGTGCAATAAAACTTTCATACTCTTGGACAGCTATTATTTTCTGACTTTTCAACTGATATGGTGTAATGTACACATAGCATGACCATTTAAAATTTTTAATGTAGTGGATAATATCTTCTGTTGTAATCCAGCTATTCGAAGTCCCTGAATGACCACCATCTAACCAGAAAATATGCTTTATTTTGCCCAAAAATTCCCTGATTGATTCAAAACCAGGCTCAACAATCGAGCACAATTCTGTACAAAGTTGGTTTAAAACCACACATCCTTTGCTGAAACCACATAAAATAATTGGTAGTTTGTCTTCTATCTGATCACTATGTACCGAATTGTACTCGCTTAAAGAATTAAAGAATAGTTTTTTTATATGATCAATGCAACGAAATTTATTTGTCATCGGCATCGAGCTAATTGAGTTGTCTTCATTTTGGTCTAGTTTAGAACTCATATCATTTAAATTCGCTATTGGTATTCCGAAATCGGTCGAAGAGACAAAATTAGAATAGCTAATACACATATTAATTATTAATCATTGAAATTATAATATTTTCTGTTAAATTTCATACTTGGCAAAACATTTTAGATGAAAATAGTCAGCTCTAAAAATCAGTATATTTGCAGCATTCTCTGAATTTTTCGAAAACTTTCTTTCAAGTAAGTATCCAGTAGCTAGTAAATTCCAATCGGTAAATAACCTACATGTGGAGCTCTTTTTCATTTCATCCTCATAATTCTAAAAATGTGAGCCAAATTATGTATGTAATAAATATTAGAATTTTTTTCCTTACCTGAATATCACCACCAAAAAAAATCACATTAAATTTGGCATTTTGCTGAGAACTTTTTATTATAATGACATCATTAAAACTATCAATATTTCCTTCAAGTTTTCTTAAAATAAAATGATCCGATTTTGTTGTGTTGATATCTTTAAAATTTTCAGACATTTTGTAGATTTCCAAGCATAACTTGAAAGATATTAGTTTTCAAAATCTATTAGTAAATTTTTTAATTATGAATCCAAATAATTTTTAAATTCATAATTTTAAGTTTAATTCAAAACTAAAAAAAATAAATTTATGTAAATCCATTATATTTTTTATTGGCATTATAAAAGTAAATTTGGATTTAATTATTTACTTTTCAAATTTGAATTTTATTTTAGCAGGCAAAAGTTATACAAATATTAGGAAATTTAGAAATAAATTAGTACATTTAATACTACTAATAATTGAACAATAAAAGTTCTTAAAACTGTAAAAACTGTAAATTATTATCAGAATTTTTAAATTTAATTAAAATTAGCTAAAGTATATAATAGACTAAAAAAAAATATATAAAATATGATATATTCTATAATTTCTATTACTAAATTAAAATTGAATCACGTTTTTTGTCTGCAATTATTTAAGTTTTATTTCTATCAGTGGCGAGTAAAAAAAATATTGAATTGAAATTTAAAAAAATTTATTAATATTAAAAATGATAATAATTTAAATTACAGTTTTATTAAACCGCCATTAAACGATTAAAATTAAAATGATAAAAAAAAATTATACAAGATTTAATTCTCTTCACCTTAAATATAAATTGAGAATCTAAAGACAAAAAGTGACAAAAAAAAAAAACAAAATGAAACTAAAATTTCACTAAAATGATCTTTAGTAATTGATTTTCGTAAATCTACGTTTTAACTATTAAGTTAGAAAATTATTTATGCATGCATAAATCTTCTTTTTTCGAATTTATTTTTTTTAAAATTGAAGAAGTAATGGCTAATGCTCCACCAGTGCCAAAGCGCACAAAATTATCTCCGATTAGTGGTCCCATAGCAAACAAATTTTTAAACCTGCTTGATTCATGCGAATATTCGTCAATGAAAATCGGATTTTCTTTGGTATTTAAAGACCTTTCCGGATCAACAGCCAACTGATTAGCCATATATGGTGGTAAAAAACTCAAATCTGGTGAATATCCTATTAAAACGCATGCATAGCTTATTTTTAATTCAGTTTCGTTTGTAACTGAAAATTTCCTTTCTCTTGTAATCTTTCCATCTATTTGTTCATTGGTTGATACTCTAGTAAAATTTTGACCATTATTCTCTAAACCTAAATTGAATAGAACACAAGTTCTTTTTGAAGTAAAATATTTAATTTCATGCTCATCATAAAGTACATAACTATGATTATTAATATCAGTTGAATGATGTGTGTTTTTATGGTTTATCATTTGCTCATAAACCTTGTGATATTCCGGATAAATTTTTTTTGGCAATTTATTAAATATTAAAGTTGGATCAAAAACCGACTTTTTTATTACATGAATTATTCGTATATGATATTTTTTAGCTAACAAAATTGCGTCGGCTGCACTCAGTCCCGAACCTACAATTAACAAAGGATCCTTTTGCAAACGGGGCAAGTCTTCTTTTATCTTATCTTCCAATTCTCTTATTGAGCTTAAAATGTATCTGTGGTTCTCACCTTTTACATTAAGCTTGTTGTGTATATCACAAGCACCAATTGCTAATACTAGATGTTTACTATAGTATTTAAACTCCATCAAATCACCCTTGTGAGTGAGAGAAGAAGCTTTTTTTCGGTCACGTTTATCAATTATTCCTGTTACTTCCCACAAGCACTCTAAATTGGAGGTATTTTGTACTGATTGAAGAGAATTACATGGTGTAATTGAACATGAACTATGTGATGAATTATCACCACTATTTAGAATCAATCTATTGCAACAAACTCGTCTAACATTAGTTACAGTTGCACTATTTAGTAAATATTTATCAAGATTTTTTTGTCTTACATAGTCTCTATAATAATTTCTAATATCATGCATAGTGGCTCTAGACTCTTCGATACTCAAGGGTCTATGAATAAGCATTTTTGACGGATTTTTTCGAAAAATATTCGCATTCATTAGCGAATTATCCTCAGAAAAATTTGAATTCTTAGAACTAAAAACAAGACCTGCATTAACGCTCGACAAAGTTTTATTTTGCTTTTTCCAATCAGAGTATACAAGTTCTGGTAGTTCCATCCATCTAGAAGGACTAATTGTCAATTGTGAGCCATCTAAATCGTTCCATGAGCCACCGGGTCCAGGTGCCTTACCAATACATACATGGTCAATTTCTCTGTTTGGGTCATATTTCCAATTTAAGCATGTTGGCAAGTCAATCCCAAGATCAGCATCTGGATGTTTTAATTTATCATATAATAGAGCAACTGGATTAAAAGAGCGTCCTTCTAACCCAGTGCTTAAATACTCTAAGTCTTGTTCAACTAAAGACAAATTTTTGTCTAGATAATTCAATCTTGTCTGTAAAAATTCATCAGAAACTGGATTTTTGTTGTAATACGGCCAATGTCCTGACAAAAAATATGATAAACATAAACCAGAAGGACCATTTCCGATAATCACCACATCTTTGTATCCTCCAATAGGTCTATTTACATTTGCTGTATTTATAATTGCGGCACAATTAGGCATTAAAAATAGTCTAATTCGAATTTTATTATAAAATCTAAAATAAAATTTATTTTATTTAATTTGATATATTTTTAAAAGCTTATCAATTTAAAAATCTTATCAGAAATGATACCCAAATGATGTAAAAAACCTGTGAATTATGAAATGCTAAAAGCGTGTCTTTATACTTTTACCATTAACCAAAATAATTATTCTGTGAATTATTATAAACACCATATTAGTAAGAGAACGAATAAACAAATTATAATCTTTTTGTTTTTTTTAAAGACATGAGACTGAACACATGCAATATAACCTAGAATATTTTTTTCAACATTTAAATCTTTATTGAGTCTAGTAAAATGAAGCAATCTATTTTTCCATAAATAAAAAAAAGAGTTTTTTATGCCGATTTTTGGGCTATTTATATTTCTCGATCTAGAACTTTAAATAGCTAATATTTACGCTTATTTTAATCACACTCCTACTTGGAATAGTTAAAAAACCAAGGTAAATTGGATTTTGCTTTATCAGCCTAGATGCTGTACCGATGAATTCTTTCGAAACTTCGAAATGCTTTGTCATGATTTAGCTTATAGATTTTTATTTAAAGTAATTAATGTAATTTTAAAACATGCTTAATTCAACTCAAGAAAAGAAACCTTTAAAATGGTGGAAACCAGTATACACCCTAATAAAAAATGTGACTAATTTTTTTTCTTAAAATTAACTCTTTGATAAACCATGACTTAGAAAATGTTGTTTATTGTTCGAAAATTTGATCAAAGAAAAGATTATTATGGCTATATTTGAATCTATATTATGAAATTTATTTAAAGCATTTATTTGGATTTTAAATTTATTATAATTCAATGTTGCAAACAGCTAGATAAATGGAATTTAATTCGGTCATGAATTGTTTCTATTTTAAAGCTAAGTAACAGCTAAAAAAGTTTATTTTAATAAGCTCTGACAATAAACCAGTCACGAATCAGCTTGTTTTAAAATTAAACTTAAAAATTTGCCTAGTCAAGATTTTTTTAAAATGTGTTCAAAATAATTATATAATACTGATAGAAAAAAAACAGCAAAAAATAAGTTTTTCTACCATGTGCAATTGAATTCGTTAAATATTGTTATTTTAAATATTTAATAAGTTATACTAGTATGAAACTAAACAATTATTTCTAAATAAAAGAAAATATCTTATAAAATATACCATAAATTTTAAGAATTATACTCAGTTAAATGTTTAGATTAAAACTGATTAAAATAAAACTTTTAAAATAAAAATAATATAATTTTCAATTAATTTAGTAAATTTTTAATTAAAAATTAAAAGGAAAAAACTTAATCAAAAAAATCTTCAATTTTTAATATTAACATTTTGTTAATTTTATTTTAAATCGTTTCTTAATTAAAATACTTGATAATTTAACAGAATAAATAAATGTAATTTATAAAAAGCAGCTTTTTATCAAAAATTATTTAGATATTTTAAAGTTGTGTTATGAAAGCAAAATTGATAATAACAAATGATTTAACCAATGCTTAAATTACTTACATCTTAAAAGATTTATTACAAATGTCCCAAATTTTTTCTATTTGAAAAATAACAATTTTCAAGTGTTTATATACTAATACAAATGATCAAATTTGATATTTTTTATTTTTTTGTAATTGATGTTTTCAAATTAATTAGATTTTAAATATTGTAAGTAGGTGACTGCAGAAAAAGTTAATTTTCTCTCTAAAACTTCTTAATTAGGTTTAAACGCTTGAAAAAACAAAAAAAATATATTAGAAACGAGTGGGTTGAGTAAAACAAATATTAAAAAACTCACTTAAAGTCTGAATCTTGATTTGGCGATTATAATCGATAAAAAAATCAATTAGAAAATTTGATACGCAAGATGATTTTTTTTTGTGTCAATATCAATTAATAATGAGAAGTTTATAGATAAATAAAGTTTTATTTTATTTTATTAAGCAATCATTTAAATGCAGTGACAATAAAAAGAAAACTGGAACCAAAATACGGGATTTGCGGTATGAATGCATGCTAAATTATATTTGAATTCTAGATTTAAAAAGATAAATTTAAAAATTTTATTTTAAAATATAAAAAGATAATTTTATTAATTATTGATACATCATTATCATAAAAATGGAAAGTATTTTATTTTTATTAAATCGATGATCAGCTCAAAAGAGAAAATCTAAAATTATAATTTATTTATGGTTTTCGTTTCAATATAAAGAAAAATTATTTATTAAAAGGCTTTGAAAAATTTAAAAAACAACGAAATATATATTTTTTTCAACTAAACAACTAATTATACCATCTACAATAACAAGACTCTTTTGGACATTTTTTGTATGGACTTATACAGTTTTCGTAGCAATCTTTACATGTAAGTTTAGAGCCTCCAATCAATAGACACAATGGTATGCCATTAAACTCATTTGGATCATCATCTTTGGGTAATTTTTCAACCAATTTGGGGTCAATTTTTTCACAATGAAAAAATGGATTTTTATTAACTTTTTTAGTGGTCTTTGAATACAGATTTTTTGACGTAGATTTTCTTTTAGTTGTTCTCAATGAAGTTGTTAAAATATCAGTTGTTTTAATCAAAACAGGTTTCGAGGTAAAAAACATAGGAGACTTTGAAGTAGATTCTCCTGTAAATGATCTTATTTCAACATCTGCACAATTATAAAATTCTTCTTGTGGACCAAATCCAATACCACTAGTTCCATTTGGTAGGCTTCCCTTTTATTAAGCCTAAATATATGATTTTATTTTAGCATATTTTTAATTCTTACCCAACTATTTCCGGCTCTGTATTTCCATTGGAATACACAATGAGTGCATATTAAATCACTGGGAAGTTTAATGCTAGTGAATTGTTCAATTTGTAAAATTAGAAAAAAAAATTAGAATTCAATAAGTCAAAATTACCTTAAATTTATTTCGTCTTCACCAGTTCTCACAGGATATGATGTACCATAGCCAACTATTTCAAGTAAGTTTTCGTCCAGACACTCTTTAGTTACTTCTTTAAATTTGCTTACAACTGGGCATGTCCTAAACTCCATGTTTCCTTGATGATTTGCGCTTAGCTTAAAAAATTCCTAGAAAACAAAAGCCATTTGATTTTTTATTCAACTTACCCTAACGCGAACATCAATGATACTTCCTTTAATATAACTTTTAACTATAGTTCCAGTAGCATATTTACCTAAAAAGAAAATTAAAAAAAAAAAACACCTAAATTAAAATAAACCCCCAGCTTCATGTAGTCTAGGGCCATTAAAGCTATCCCCACATACTCCACATTTACCACCATTAGTCGAATGTTGCATTCCAGCGCCTCCACAATTCAATTCATTATCATTGTAATTTATAGGCGTATCGAATCCGAAACGCCATGCTGCATTTCGAGCGGCCGGTATCTCTAATCTTCCATGAGAATAGCAAATTTTGATCATACTCAATAAATAAACTTTTGTTAAAAAAAAATTCAGAATTCCAAAAAACATTCTTGTAGACTTTAGAAATTTTAGAAATCGAGCTTCTTTAATTTTAAGATTTTGTTTTTTTCTAGTCTGCTCTAAGTTGACAATTTAGTGTTGATTTTAGATTTTTAAGATTTGTAAGTAAAATGTAAATTTTTCAAATACTTAAAATCGAATAGTAAGGTCATTAAAGCCAACATTTGGATGCAAATATTTTTTTGTTTGATATTTTAAACCATTACTTGAATTTAATATTTAAAAATAAATAAGCTCTGAAATTTGAGATTTCTTTGAAAAAATTGGTGATTTTTCTGTTTTTTGTTGTGCTAAAAATAAATAAACTAAAAACTTAGAATAAAAAGCAAAGTTCCATTCAAAAATTATTGCGTAAGTTGTATTGAATGTAGAAATTAAGCAAAATTAAATTCAAATATTTGATTTTTCATACTTAAAAAAAGCAAATATAGACAACTAATTCTAACAGGGGTCTCTGTGCTCACATTGTAATATTATTAATTCAATACAAAAGATAATGATCGTTTTATCTGTTTTTTTATCTGACAAAAAAATAAACTAAATAAATTTTTAATTTATTAAATTTATTATTAAATGCCTAAATTATGAAACTAATTGAAAATAAAAAATTTAGAGTTCTAATTTATCATTTTTCTTTAAATTTGAAATTTTAATATTTTCTTCGACAAAATCAATAATATCTTGCAATTTTTCACCATTTGGATTTCGAATCGGCTTATTTTTCTGATCTGACGATATAAAATAAACACCTGAAGTTTGAACATTCATGTTAAGCATTTCTGGAATATCATTTAAAGAATAGTCTATTTTTCCGAATAGCAAGTTTTTATTGCTAGAATATTTGTTAGCTAATTTAGCTAAATTTTTTTCGAAATTTGAATCAGTATGGTGCCCTATAAGGCCCAGAACAATATGCTTATTTGGTGTTTTCAAAAAATTATCAATAGTCTTTCCAACTAGTTTTTTAAGGTTTTTATTGTTGTGTTTTGGAATGGCTTCAGATTTTATATAGGGAATTAGATTTCCTTCTAAAAAATCAGTGACAAAATCAATAACTTTTTCTTCTTCGAAAGAATCGGAGTCTTCATCAAAGATAAAAAATTTTGAGTTTTCATTCAAGCAAACTATGCTCGTTTCGCTTTGTGATTCTTCCAAGTGAAATTTCTAGAAAAAATATGGCTAATTAGAAAATAATTGATTTTTAAATCTTACTCTAATTAGATCAAAATTTTCGGTTTCGTTTGCCAATGCAAATTGAACATTTTTGAACTTTTTGGCAATCAAAGCAATCTTGTCTCTAATAAAAATAATATCTAAAAGAATAAAAATTTTATTTTTTTATTATTTATATTTCAATTAGCAAAAATGCTTACGAGATTTTAGTTCTTGATCCACATCGTAAAATACATAACATGCTGGCCTAACTTTATCATAGACTAATGGTGCATTTTTAGGGCTCAAATGTCCGACTAGAGGCGTTGAGTCTTTGAATACAAATTTTTCTAAATCTTCAACATTATAATTGTCTTTATTAAAAATAACAAATTTAGGCTCTCCATTGCAAACTGCTAGCTCATGATACAATACAATAACACTCGATTGCTTTATTTTATCGCTTTTAATAAATCTCAAAAATTCACTTAGTTCAAAGGTATGAAACAATTTAGCATCTTCGAAATACTTTGAAGCAAAATGATTGTAAATTTGAAAATTTTTGTCACGTTGACCATTAAAAAATCCAAGTACATAAATATCCGTAGGGGCATTTACTCTAGTCATTAATCCATTAAAACTTTTTATTTCAGTAGATCCAGATGATTGTAGCTTTTTCATTGTGTTCACAATATCTGGTTAAATTTTAAAAATAGAAATTTTGAAAAAAAAAATTTAATTTACCATAGACTTCTCTTCCTCCTTTGTATTCATAATGGCGTCCTTTTCTAAAAACCAACAAAGTCGGATAACCAGATATCATATATTTTTCACTGAGTTCAATCTCAGTAGTTGAGTCCACTTTGGCAAGTGGTATTGGAGTTTTCTCCTCGGACAAAATTTTTGCCGCTTTTTCATAATTAGGAGCTAAGCGAACACAATGACCACAGCTAGAGTTTAAATTTAATTTGAAAAATTTATTTTGATTTAATTTAATTAATCAAAATTTACTTAGGGGAGTAGAATTCAACAAGAGAAATATCAAATTTTTCTACCCATTCGGTAAAATTGCTTCTAACTAGAACATCTACTTTAGAAACGGGAGGCTTCCAATTATTGCTAGCCTCAGGAATCAAATAATTAATTATGTCTTTTGCTTCTTTTCTGGGACCATCATAATCAAAGGCTTGAGCTTTTCTGAATATTTTCAATGTTGGATAGCCTTGAATTTGAAATCTTGCTGCCAATTCATTTTCAACAGTAGCATCTACTTTAGCCAAAACAATTCTCTTGTCACTTTTAATAGAGTTATCTTCTATCAAAAGTTTGGCAGCTTCATGATAATACGGCTTCATATGAGTGCAATGACCGCACCATGGAGCGTGGAAAAAAACTTTAAAAAAAATTAATTTTTTGAAAAAATAAAGCTTTCTAAAAGAATTTGTTATTTACCAACACTGAATTCATTTTCATCCAAAAATTTATCAAAATTTTGAGAATTAAGAACGTAAACGAAATCGTCTTGTTCGACTTGGCTTGCTGCTAAAACGATAAATAAAGTAGCTAAGACCAAATAATAATTTGCTTTGAATGAATTCATTCTCTTTAAAATATGTTAAATTAAAAATTCAAGTTAAATAAATATTTTATTCTTGAAATTTTTTATAGTGGTTTGATGTCCTTATGATACATAGCAGTTGAAGAAATAAAAAACCCAATAAAATTTATACAGGTATATTTGTTTATACTTTACATTCGAAAAAAAATTGTCTCAATTTTGAGCTTTAACATCGAGCTCTCTGAAACAAATAATTATTGTTATTCAGAATAAAACTATTTATAATTTTTAATTTTTTTTTAATTTTTCTTTTTTGAATGGTCTTTATCTTCTCGAATATCTTTAAAGTTCAATTTAATCTTTATAATCATTTAAATATTCCTGGAAGAAAAGCTCATCAGCAACGATATACTTATTTACTTAGTTTCAAATTTTCTTTTTCAGATTTTTACATAAGTTTAACTAATCAATATTTTTTTAGTCACACTTATAAAATTTAGCTAAAATTTGTAACAACAAAAAAATAAACAGAAATAACTGATAGTTAATTTTGAATATAACTAATAGTTTTAAATTTTAAATTTAAGTTGAAGGCTATAAAGTTAAATTACTATACAGAATTTATTACAGCAATCATTTTTTTCTTATTTTTAAAACACACTTATTGGCTCACTGTAAAATTTTCAAAAAATGTCAACAACACTGACCGATACTCTAATGACATCGGAGCAAAGTGCTCCACAGCTTGTCATTTGGGGTACCAACATCAATATGCATAAAGTAAAAATTAAATTCCAAGAATTCATCAAAGCGTACTTGATTCACGATGAACAAGAACAAAAAGATCTAATGAATGAGGGCATTGATATAACAGAACCATACTACATGCAAAAACTGGAAGAAATGCATTTAATTGAAGAACCTTTTTTTAATTTTGACTGTTCTCATCTGAAGCACTTTAATGTTGAATTGTATAAACAATTAGTCTGCTACCCAATAGAAGTAATGGAAGCATTTGATACAGCTGTTAAAGAGTTCTATTTTACAAAATTTCCCGATGATGAACTTAACATTCGGGTTAGACCATATAATGTTGATAAAGTTACTAGTATGAGAACGTTAAATCCTTCGGACATAGATCAATTGGTAACTATGACCGGAATGATAATACGCTTGTCAAACATCATTCCAGAGATGGCTGAGGCTTTTTTTCGGTGCAGTGTATGTCATGCTAATTGTACAGTAAAATTGGAACGTGGTCGTATACTTGAGCCCACTGTTTGCCAAACATGTAATTCTAACCATTCGTATGAAATAATTCACAATAGATGCACATTTTTTGATAAACAATTGATAAAACTCCAAGAATCACCAGATGAAATGCCTGCCGGAGAAACTCCATGTACTATTGCTCTTTTTGCTCGAGACGATTTGGTTGATGCAATACAGCCTGGAGATCGAGTACAAGTAACTGGCATTTATAGAGCCATACCATTAAGAGTGAATCCAAAAACAAGAAATATGAAATCTGTTTACAAAACTCATATTGAAGTGCTGCACTTTAAAAAGCAAGACACAAAGAGGCTGTATGAAGTGGGCGATGATATTGATATAAGCAAAAATTTTACTGCCGAAAGAATTATGCAGCTAAAAGCTTTATCAAAAGAGTCGAATATTTACGATCGCTTGGCTAGTGCGATTGCATCAGACATATTTGAAAATGATGATGTTAAAAAAGGAATTCTTCTTCAATTATTTGGAGGAACATCATGCGCTCCAGATAAACATAGTGATAATACTCAGCAGAAAAATAACTCCCAGTCTGGTCTTCACACTCGTGCTGAAATAAACATTTTACTTTGTGGTGATCCAGGTACATCAAAATCACAGCTTCTTCAATATGTTTATAGATTAGTGCCAAGAGCTCAATATACTAGTGGCAAAGGCTCGTCTGCTGTCGGTTTAACTGCTTTCATTTCCAAAGATGTAGAAACAAATCAATATGTATTGCAAACAGGAGCTTTGGTCCTAGCAGACAATGGTGTTTGCTGTATTGACGAGTTTGATAAAATGAGTGATTATACTAGAGCTGTATTGCACGAAGTAATGGAACAACAAACTTTATCGATTGCTAAAAGTGGAATTATTTGTAAACTTAATGCTAGAACAAGCATTTTGGCAGCAGCAAATCCAATAGAGTCTAAATGGGCTAAGGGAAAAACTATTGTTGAAAATATTCAACTACCTCATACTCTTATGTCAAGATTTGATTTAATATTCTTGATTTTGGATCCTGAAGATGAATTGTATGATAGAAGATTAGCAACTCATTTGGTTTCCTTGTACCATGTATCAGACACAATGGAGCCGAGTGCAAACCATTTGGAAATGGACGTGCTTAAAGATTATATTATGTTTGCTAAAACTCAATTTAAACCCAAATTAACAGAGGAAAGCGGCCGAGCACTTACCGAGGCTTACCTTGAAATGAGAAAATTAGGTAGCGGAAAAGGTCAAATTACTGCTTATCCAAGACAATTACATTCGCTAATAAGACTTTCTGAAGCACATGCTAAAATGAGGTTTAGCAATTTGGTAGAAGTATGTGATGTGGAAGAGGCCAAACGTTTGCACAGAGAGGCTTTAAAACAATCAGCTGTTGATCCTAAAACTGGACGCATCGATGTTGGAATTTTAACAACAGGTTATAGTAGTGAAGAAAGAAGAAACAGAGAGAAAATATCTCAGGCGTTGAAGAAAATTATTCGCGATAAAGGAAAAATTACCACTTTGAAAAAAGAAAGTCTTTATCAAGACTTGCTCACTCAATCTGATCTACACATTCAAAAAGATCACTTCGAGAGTGCTCTAAGAGATTTACAGGAGGACGACTATCTGATTATTACAGACCAAGTTATTCGAATACTAAGCAATTAAAAAATTTAGAAGAATTCTTTTTTTTTATTTGTAACATAATAGTGAAATTTTAATAGTCGTAATTGTACAAAATTAGATAATGATTAATTTTTTTTCTGAAAAATCATTAAAAATCAAATTTTTATAAATAAAAAATTTCTCGACATTTATTTTAACCACTCAAAATATCCCATAAATTTTTCAGTTCATATCCTTCTTTCAACTTTTCAATAGCTAAACCAAGCTCTTGATTATAAACAGGTTCTTGAATAATTGATTTTTCATTTTGATCATAAGCATAGTAAGCAGCAAATGCATCTGCATGCTCTTCACTTTGCTCTAATTCAACATCATCTGATTTTTCTGACATTGAACTAACACGCGCCTCTTCAATTGACTGAGTCTAGTATTAAAATTTAGTCAAAGTAAAAATTCTAATTTTTTTTAGGTCTTTGGAATTTTAGTTTTAATTTATTTTAGTTCAGATAATTTCATTATTTATAATTAATTAAAAATCATCCAAAGTTCACAGGATATAATTTCTTAAATAAATAATTCTATAAAGATTTTAAAATTGTTTAGATAACGATTTTTTTTAATTAACGATATTCTAAAAACTTTTTTCTGAGGTAAAAAAATCATATCTATAAAAAAAACTTAAATACAATATATAAAGTTACTAATAAATAAGCTTTTTTCATTGTAATTAATTAATTTATTGATTTGTTTTCTCTACCGAGCTAAAGCTTCTTCCAAAATAAGTATAAAACAAAAAATCAATTAAAAGAAAATAAAAAAATTGACTTATTGAAATAATACAAGAGACAAACAAGTGACAAGTGACAAATATTTTCTTTATATTCTTCTACCAGTTCAAAAACTTGCTTGTTTGTTTTAAGAAATACTTTTCAAATGGTATCTTGTTCAATCATAAACTGATGATTGATGTTTATGATCAAATTAAAATGATAACGCTCAAAATTTTTCATTAAAAAAGGTTTTTAAGATATTTTAGAATTTAAATTTTTTTTTTGCAGAAACACATTTTCAAAATTAACATTAAATGTTAAATTTAGTATTATACATATAACTGCACATTTCTGCATGCAGAATTATGCACAACATTCAGATATGGGTTAACATAGTTTGCTACACATGATAATATAGATCTGCATTAAATTTTATCATTTCAAACACTCTTAAAAATTTTTTAAAAGATAAATTTTGAGCATTTAGCGATTTAGCCATGTAGTTGGCGAAGACCACTACCTAATTAACTTCAACTTATTTGAAAAATAATTAGATATATCAAAATTCTTCTAAACAAAAAGTTAAAATATTTACTTTGTCTTCAAGCTCAAAGTCAACACCGAATAATGGTGAAGAGCTGAATATTTTGTAAAGACTGCTAATTTCTTTATATACATCTTTAAGCTTTTCTTCTGGATCAATCTTAAATCCAAGGACATAATTTCCACTCTGTAAAAAAAGTTTAAGAATTATTTTGATTTTAGTATAAAAAAGAAAGTTCACATTTGGCAGTGTTTCTATAACTAAAGCTGTACCAAATTTTGAATCTCGAATTTTAATTCCTTTCTTTAAAAAAAATTCAACTTAATGCATAAACAAAAATTCTAAGCTACCATTTGAAGATAAGGAACACTGACATTGAAATTTTCATTCATATTTGCATGCCAAATAACCCTTATATTGGTAATATAAAATGTCCCTAGATTTCCTTGATCACTCGATAAATTCCATACTCCATTAATTTTGTTGTATAATTGTTCCTTGGGCAAATGTTTAAGTTGGCCTTTGTTCAAAAGTGCACCCCGTAGTTTTACTTCTCGATATAATTTAGACGATTCATAAGCTCTTAAATCATGTTAATATGTATATTGGTGTTTCAAATTTAAAATACTTGTGAACAGAAAGAATTGATTGAAACATTCTTGGCGAACCAGGTACCATATAAGTAAAAATAAATTCAAATTTTACTCCATTGTGTTTGGTCAAAATAAATAGAGATTCAGAAACACCCCTCAATTTTGTCTTAGAAGGTTTAGTTGTAATGCTTAAAATACAATTAAGTCCAATTGCTTTAAGAAAAAGTTATCTCTTTATAAAAATACAAGTCAAAAAGTTACATAAGTTGGTTTTTTGATTTTCATCTGCATGCCAAATAAAGCGCAAATTTGTAATTATTATTCTTCCACTTTCACCGCTATTACCTTTAGTATCTTCAACTGAATCTAATGAGTCTATTAAAAACTCGCCTGATCGGCAATTGAATTCACTTTTTTTATTTCATATTTTAATAAAATTACAATTTGAAATTAATTAATTATATTACCTGAGGCTGCAATCAAATTTTATTTCCCTATCTTGCCAAACATTCATAGATTCATTCATTTTTAATTTTATTTATCATTAAAGATTTTCTATATTATTTAAATATCTAGTAAAAAATTCAACATTTGAAAATAATAATTATTTAGTAACCATAGTATCAGACAAATAAAGCGACCACTGCTTATTTATAAATTATTTAATTGATTTTTTATAAAAACATATTGATATTAATTTTGATTTATCTTTAAGATTCCAATTTAAAAAAATATTATAATATATGTATTTGAGCTTATTTTAAATTATTGATTTAAGCCTGATTATTTTTTTTTATTTTAGGAGTTTAGCTGGAAAAATTTTTATCGAATATTTAAGATTAATGATCCATTTATTTTTTGTTGTTTGTTCTATTAAATGAAATTTATTTAATAATTTAATAATAAATTATTTAATTTATTAAATTTATTTAATAATCATTCTAAATTGTTAATGAACAGGTATTTTATTAAAATGATGATATTTTTATTTAAATAGCTTTAAATGTTTACTTTTAAATGAATTTTCATTCTATTAAACTTGATTTTACCAATTATTGTTTTTTTATATCATAATTTATTTTTTTTAATGTGGAATAGTTTAATATAATATATACTTTTTTCTAGAAAGACTTCAGGAATTTTTTGTTCTTTTAGTTTTAAAATTTCCGCAGTTAAATTTAATTTTTAATCAATCAAATTTTTTGTATATTGATTTAAAAATATATTGATTATTTTGAAATTAAAAAAAAACAGATCTTGTGGTTGCATGATATTTTTATTTAAATTACAATGTATACAAATAGATAAAATTCAAAACATATTTTATCCAAGGATCGAATATTTTTGATTGAATAAGTCTTGAATTGTATCCATTGTAACCCCATACAGCCACATTTTATTTTTCTAATCTTTCTGAAATTAAGATTTTATGAATAAAATGCTATATAAAATATTTGAAAAAAAACCTTATAAAAGCCAATATCGTTGGCGTATTGTTTGAAGCATCTACGGCAAATCATCATACCATATTTTCTGATGACACCATGAGTGCTGGCACATACACGGCTATTTTTTATAGATTGATATTAAAATAAGGACTTATAATATTCTATTCAAATTTATTCACCATTGTCTAGATCCTGGACCATAGTTTCTTGGATGTGTTTTGTGGATATTGGCGAAACCCATTCTTAGTCTTTTTAAGGTTTAACTTAATGAATTCTAAATATTAATTTAATAAATAAGATTATTTACATTTAAAAACTCAGGTTCAAGAACAAAAAGATATCAAGAAAAAATATAAAACCAAAGCATGTTTTCTAAGCTCAAAATTCACTATACGTATTTTATCGAGTATACACATTGAAAACTAATAAAATTGTGCAAATTTAATTTCTAAACAATATTTTTTTCTAATATGCGAATAATTTAAAATTGCTTTTTAGGAACATAGAAAATTTTCATTCTATAAAATCTTGTACAGTCAAGGAAACTTTTTCAATTAAATCAAAAATCAACTCTAACATTATGAACAATTTTAGCTTGATTTTTTCTTGTCTTAAAAAGTTTTTGGTTAAAAAGAAGAAATTTTTTGATTATTCAAAATCTAAAAACAAAAAAATCTAATTTTTTTAAAAATATTTATTCTTCCATTTTTTCAAAATTAAGATCCTCATTTTGGAATAATATAAAATTATTATTATCAAAATTAATAAAAGAACTAATGCTCGATTTATTTATTGAAATAAAATCAGATCCAAAAGTTTCATTTTCTTTAGTGAGATGAAATTTTTTATTGTTGTTTAGATTAACATTGACTAATCCATCATTTACATCATCGATTGAAAAATTTGAATCAATTAAATTTACTGATGTAAAAGGATTTTTTAAAGGATTCAATATAGGAATTATGTTTTTTTGAATATCATCTAAAAAAGAATTATACAATTTTTCGTATTCATTTGGTTCAAAATTTAAATCATTAATTTTGAAAATGGCCAAAGCGCTGACAGTTTTAATGTTAAAAATTTTGGCTAGATTGT
>VANL01000166.1:0-56305 GCA_006352455.1 Brachionus sp. 'Tiscar'
AACATTTTGAAATACTTGATCTTTTTCTGATACCATCCTCATTATCAGATAAAATATTGGACTTCAAAGTCTTGCAATAATACATAGATAGTATGTCCATTTAAACTAATGGATGTGTAATATTTATACAAAATTTTTGCAAAATATAACAAATTTTTTTATTAGTGTAATCTAAATTCTAAAATCAAAAAATAATAAAATAATTTATTTTTTTTGCAAAATATGCTTAAATCTATAAGATGTTTATATTCAAAGATTTGAAGTGGACTAACCAAATAAAATATTATTAGTAATAGTAAAAAATACTGCGACCCAAAAAGGGTTAAGCTTTTACAAGCTATAGCAGTAAATATAATTTTTTTAAACCATATGTCCAGTAAAGTTTTAAAAATATTCTTTGTTTTAGAACTAACTATTTCTTCAAACAGTCTATTCCAAATTTTAAACCACAAGATTTGTTAGAAAATGATAACGATGCATACAATTTTTGACATCTTCTCTCACCATTCATTTTGTGTGTTTCCTCAAATTGTATACTTGATTTGGAGAAAGGTAAATGCCATTAATAAGCAGAGTTGTTAAAAAGTCACAAGTCTCAAGTCAAGTCCAAGTCATGACTTTTTTTTTTTTTTTCAAAAGTCCAACCAAAGACTTTAAAATTTTTTTTGAAAAAATTTAAATAAAAAGACCATAAAGTACTAACGGCCAAAAATTACCAACCACTATAAATACCAAGTACCTACAACAAGTTTCTATTTTTTTTTTAATTTCTAATTATTAAATAAATTTTTTTTTCTTTTTTTTTTTAAATTTTTAAATTTTTATTTTTTTACCTTTTTTTTGGCAGCCCGTATATTTTAGAAAAATAAAAAAAGTCTTTGGTGGGACTTTTTTTTGAAAAAAAAAATTTAAAAGTCCTGACTTGGACTTTGAAAAAAAAAAAATAAAAAAAGTCATGACTTGGACTTTTTTTTTGGGACTTTTAAACAACTCTGTTAATAAGTTTTACACTTCCATATCCATTAATGATTTTATAGATCTGAATTAAATCACCCAGTTCCATATTTATTAAAAATCGTGTAATCATATTTTTGATTTTTGAACCAATATGCATTAAAAGACATTTTTCAATGTTTAAATCAAGAAGACCAGATGAGAGACCAGCTTGAAATATGATCTATATCTTTTTGAAGTAAAATGTTGTCTTTTACATCATTTAAATTGATAATATTTTTGTATCATCAGCATATTTTTCACATTTATTTTTTACAACATTTGAAAGATCATTAATAAATATCAAGAAAAGAAGCGGTCCTAAGACTGACCCTCATGGGACTCCACTTGTAACTTCTAAACAATTAGACATTGATGAGCCTAATACAACTCTCTGATTTCTATTTGAAAGAAAATCTACAATCCAGTCTATTATTAATCCAGTAAAACCATAAGCTTTGAGTCTAAAAATTAACAGCTTGTGTGAGACCCTGTCAAAAGCTTTCGAAAAATCGGTGTAGATAATGTCAATAGCAAATCCTTTACTAAGACCTAACGTAACAAAGTCTAATGACTCTAAAAAATTCGTAGAGCAAGATCTCTGCGGCATAAAACCATGCTGAGTATCAGATAAGATAAGATATCATGTGGTTTTTTATAAGCTCTCGAGAATTGTACAAAGGTTACTTGTTAAGGAAACAGGACGATAATTACTTGGATTTAGTTTACTTCCTTTTTTAAAAATTGGAGTAACATTTGCTATTTTCCATTTTTTAGGCAATTTTCTTTGACTTATTGATAAACAAAAAAGAAAAATAATTGGAATTAGTGCACTTTCTGCAGTCTTTTTTAAAACGATATTTTTAATGAGGTCTGGTCCACATGCTTTGTTTTCATCTAGAGAATTCAGCTTTTTCATTTCATTTTCCGAATTCAAAATTAAATCAATATCATTATGACAGATAGTATTTGTAACTTTATCGAATACTAGGTTAGGCTTAGATTTATCATCTTCAGTAAAGACCGACTGAAAATATTCGTTTAAAATTTCGACAATAGAATCAGACAGAATATAATTTTTAAGTACATTATTTTTGTTTAAAATAGCTTTGATTGAAGAGCTATTGTTATTTTTACTATTTATGTATCTGTATATTAGCTTTGGATTTTTTTCAAAAGTTTGGCTAGTGCTGACTCATAATTCTTTACAGCCAAGTTAACAGCTAAATTAGCTTCTTTTCTTGCTTTTTTGAAAATCAAGTACTATTGCACCAGTGGTGGAAATAGTATTTTGAGTATGATAAGTTAAAAGTTTCTATTACTTAAGAAAGACATCTCTGAAATCGAGGTCCAAAGAAGCACGACAAAAAGAATCTCTTCTCATCGAAAAAACTGGTAATGTTCAACTTAACTAATCTCAAAATAAAACGGATTAGAGGTGGCTTAGTAAAATTATTCACGGATATGAAACTATAATCCAACTTTAGCTTTTGCTTCAATAAAAATAAAAATATTTATTTATTTCTTATTTTAATTTATATTGAGCCTCAAAGATAAGCTAAATAATTTATTTATCATACATTGAATATAATTACATAAAAAGCAAAAAATAATAAAAAATAACCTTTAGATCAAAAGAGTCTAAATGCATCTAAAATGTATTTATCTTAAACTACATTGAATAAAATAGAATCAAATATTTTAATTGAACTAACTTCAAATATACAAATTGCAGTGTAGATGATCAACTCGGTGCCTCTGTGTCAATTTCTCAAAAAGATACTTACTTACTTAAAAAAAATTAGTGTCTCCCTGATGAGACAATATTTTATTTTTGAAAAGTTAATCAATATTTTAATAATTAGTATACTTAAATATTAAATAAATTTAATAATTAAATGATTTTCTTAAAAAAATTTATTGAATAATACATTTACATAAGATAACATTTTAAGTTTTGATGATAATAGTTTTCTTAAAATTAATTTTATTGTTTAACATTTCTGTCGCATTCAATTTGACAGTCTTTGACCAAAATTCTTGCACTTGCAATATTTCTTTTGAGGCGTTCAATCGAATTTTTATTTCCAGAATAGCAAGTTCTAATCTCTTTGCCCATGTCTTCAATAATACCCAAAAGTTGCTGATATCTGCTCTGATTCATTTTTAAATTGGCTACCGATGATCCTGACGATGCCGATTGCATACTATGACTGTTATTTGCAGGGGTGGATGATAAAGACGAACTTGTTGAAATTGAAGACTGTCCTTGATTACCAAAATGTTGAAGCATGGCAGCTGCCATCTTTGGATTGGATGCTATTTGATTTAGTTGAGCTAAAGCGTTAAATTGAGCCAGGGCGTTTGAGTCTAGGTTTCCTGACGCAGCAGCTGTTAATGCTGCCACTGCACTGTTTATGTCACCGCCTAAAGACGATAGCATGTCAAATGGTGACTGATGTAATTGAGACTTGTTCATTGAAGCAGATGAGCCGCCCGACTGCTTGGCGTTACCAGATTGACGCTGATGACCTTTTGACATATCCATCTTAAGATTAAGAATTATTTTTTTAATTTTCAAAATTTTTTTCTAATAAATATAACATTTTTCAAAATTACTAATACATGTATCATTGATACGGCTTCTTTATTAAATTAACATAATAAGCTTATTCATCCATCTGATAGATAAATTAATTGTCTCCAGAAATATTCAAAAAACTTTAATCTAAGTATTTTTGTTTAATGCAAATTTTTTAGAATAAAAGTAACCGATGAGCGCTCTAAAAATATTAAAAAATTATTAAGAAATTTTTTTAAAAGAATAATGAAGCACTTATAAAATTTTATTTTTGTTTAGGAATTTAACCAAATAAATATTATATTAATCTGATTATCTGGGACATCTAAAAAATGTGATCATGTCTGATCCCAAAATATGCAATCAAAAATATTAAAAAAAATAAAAGCCTTGAATAGTAGACACTGGGCTTTCTAATTGCCAATGGTACATGGTTTTGGCTTTATGTAACTGCATAGCTAAATTTCATTCAATATTTAGAAATACACTATTATAATTTGATGTAGTGTTGGTTATCGTGAGAGGTGGCCAAAATTGATGCTGGCCGTTTTGATGACCGGGTTTGATAAATAAAAGAGTAAAGTATAAGAAAAATCGCTTAGATTTAGAGAAAAACGCATTTTTATCTCGCGGCCACTAGACTGCCAACATCAACTTTTTGCGGTCTAGTGGCCGCCTCTGACGGTACCTAACACTAATTAAGAGGCAGTTTTTCTCCGCCTTTTATCGCCGTTTTTTTCCCTTTATTCTCTTTGATCAAATTTTAAATTAAATCTGGGTTGAAATATCAATCCATTCAATTTCAATGTTAATCAACAGGCTAGTGTCGTTATCGTAGTCGACTGATTAACACTTCATTTATTTAATATTAATAATGTAGCAAATTTCAGCATTGGTCTTTTGATCAAAAGATCATCTGAATGTTTTTTCTCGACTGTTCGTCTTTGTCATCAGTTCATTTCTTAAATTGTGAATTTTTAGAGCCTTTTTTTTTTAATTCTCAAGCGAGCTATGATAGAATAATGTCTTAATAGAAAATGATAACATTCTTTCTAAAAATCTATGCTGAAAAGCATATAAGCCATATTTTTCCAAAAATCATTAACATCATTAAAGATTTTCGATTCAAACTTGAACTTAAACAGTTTAAAAATTGAAAAACAATACATTACCTATTTGACATTTAAAAAAAATATTTAAAGAAATATGTGCCATAGGATTCAAGGTTTGATTTAACCTGAGATAAGGCAAGAGCCTTTTTTTACCGTATTTTATCTAAGGAAGAACAAGTAACTTTTGGTAAAAATTAAAAAAAAATAAAAACTACTTTTTTCAAAATTTATCAGATAATAAAAAAATTCGAAAAATTGGGCTTTTTTTTGGCCTTTTAATTTTAACCAAATTTTCCGTAAAATTCCGTAAATTCACTTTTGGTTACAAAGTAAATTTACGGAAATATACGTAATTTTCGCTAAGTTCGTTAAATACGTAAATCCACCTGTCAAATAGGTACTGTAACTTTTAGCCAGTTTGATAATTCCTCTTAAGAAAAATAACACAAAAGAGTTGAAAAATAATCAAAATAAGATAGGATATATGTTTTTCTAAAACTGAACTTTTAGGGTTAGGGTTAGACAAAAAATAAAAATTTAAATTTAAATATTTTTTATTTAATTTTTTTAAAAAAAGTTTAAAAAATAAAGCTTAAAACATAAATTAAATGAAATTAAAAGAAATAAAATAAATTATGTGGCAAATAACTCTAGATTATATTGAAAAGAACAAAACTCGATCATTAAATTATATCTGAAATCATTGTATCCAGTGAACAACTCTGATTAAGCGTTTTTGGACCGGGAAAGAGGAAAAAATTTGATCAGATTTTGTTTTTGTTCTCGTTAATTGCTGGTGATCTTGATCTTGTCAATGTATACGAACATTTCTTGCATGATGTTTCCAATATTTTTTTAATAAAGCTATTATGCCCTTTATCTACATTCAAGCTAAAGGATTTTTCTTTGGCAACATTTGGAATTTTCGATTTTTTGCTCACGCATTGAGCACGGATTTTAAAATTTGGGAACTTAGCTTTAAAAGAAAAAATTAAATACCAAAACATTATGAATAAAGTAAAAATTAAAACAAAACGAACACTAATAAACACTTAGTCACACTTTATTTACCTATACTAAATAAATGATGTTTTATATTAAAATTCTTTGATAAAAATTAAAGTAAAAATAGCTAAAATTTTTTTCAAAATATACCTGGATCGTCATTATCTTGTTTGACCAATCTAAATCCACTCGTAAGTAAAGAACTTGTTGACAGTGAATTAATAGAGGTCTGGGTTGGACTGGTCGGCGACAAAATTGGAGATATGGAATTATTTTTTTTGAACTAAATAAACAAACAAGTTATAAAAAAAAACTTACAAAAATAATGTCTTACTTGTTTTAAAATTCCGAGTTCATCGAACTGCAGCTGAAAATCATTCATATTAATCGGTATGAAATCATCAATAGAAACTTTGATGAGCTTATCAATTTCTGTTTGAGAAAAAACTAAAATAAAAATAAAAATATTATTTATTCATGCGCAAATTAAATTGATTAACTCACATGTTGTTTGTTGTTTATGCACGACAAGAATGTGCTGACCATCAATTGATGAACAGGAGTCATTTACATTAAGAACACAGCTCCCAGAGTTCTGCTTTTCAAAGTTTATTTAATTTTCAAAAATAGTATTTTATAAGAAAAAAAAATTTACCAGAAATATTCCACAGTTATTTGTTTTTATCTGATAAAAATCTAGAATAGGTTGCAGAATGCATATTATTGATTTTTTCATGTTTGCTTTAACACACAAATTGATTGCTATCGGAGTAAGGCTCAAAACGAAGAGACATCTTTCAATTAAGCATATTTCTTTTGAGCATAAGACTTGCGCATCCATATTTTGGTCAATTGGCTTTTAATGAAAAAATAAAATTATTTCAGTCCATTCTCATTTTGACTGTATAAAAAAACTAAGACAAATTGTTTTAGAAATAAATTTTTATAAAAAAAGCAATAAACTGTAGTTTTATTATGAAGAAAATTCAAAATTAATTTCTCATTTTGGAAGAACCAATAATTAATAATAATAAATAGTTTTTAAAGCTGTGAATTTTCTTGTGAAGAAAATAGAGTTAGAATACTGTCAGTGGCAACCACTGGACTAGTCATTGCTATTGACTGTATCCAACTCTACTTTAAATACATTATGTTGCAAAAATTTAAAAATTAATTATATTATTTATCTAAAATTGATTATTTATTGAATTTGACGAAAAATTGAGTACTAAAGTAAAAATATGAAAACACTAACTTGTAGAATATTTTTTTCTCTACAATCTGATATATAACACTCGGCATAAAATTAAAATTAACTTATAAATATTTATAATCAAAAAACTTTCTATAAAAATTAAAAAAAAATAATTGGTTCAAAATTTTAAAAATTCCGATAATCCAAAAGATTAAACAATTATAAAAATCTTTTTTCACATCTTTATGATTAATTCTTACATATCTTCTAATTTTGAGTAAATTGTGCTCTTAAACTGCTTAATATAAATACTCTCCAACTACTTAAAAAAACCAAAAAAATCTAAATTTTGCCAAAAATTACCAAAAAATGGGTAAAAAAAACGTCTCTAGCCCATTAAAATGGCAGATCATTGGTCTACTAAAATGTGGAGATAAAAAGCAAAATGAGATTAGGCCAACGTGTTAGGTGTATCTCCAAAATGTGTCTCTTCAACTAAAAAACGATATGAAGAGACTGGTACTGTGTCTGATCGAAGCCGTTCTGGCAGACCTCGGAAGCTGACTTTTAGGGATGAAAATTACATTTTTAGAGAGACTAGAAAAGACCCTACATCTAGCTATCAAAAACTCGACACTGATTTTAATTCTAAGACTCAAGGGGTTAGGATTAGTAAGTATACTGTAATTAGATTTCTCAAAAAAGAAGGTTTAGAGTCTCATACAGCGGTCAGAAAACCCCTTTTAACCGAGAAAGATAAATTTAAAAGATATAAGTGGTGTAAACAGAGACTTAATTGGACAGTTAATAATTGGTCCAGAGTTATTTTCAGTGACCAGTCGAATTTTGAGCTCTTCAATCGTAAGTCAAAGGTAATAGTCAAAAGGTTTAAAAATGAAAACTTTCATCCGAAGTTCTGTATACCAAGGTTACAAAATGGTGGAGGCTCAGCAGGTTTCTGTCGATGCATTTCTCATAAAGGCACTGGTGTTTGCAACATTTATACTGTACGAATTAATCAATTTGTCTACAAAGACACCTTGGAAAACAATCTTTTACCATCAGTCGAACTCCTTTTTGAACCGAATGACCCTTCGATTTTTCAACAAGATGGCGCTTCGGAACATACTGCTCACTCAGTGAGCGACTGGTTTAAAGAACAGAACATTCAGGTTCTGCCATGTTGTGCTCGTTCTCCAAATCTCAACCTAATCGAGAATACATGGATGCCAAAATGGTAAACACAAAAGTAACCTCTGTCGAGCATTTAAAAGACATTCCGGCTGAGTACGTACAAAAGTTGATTGAATCTATGCCAAAAATAGTTTTGGCTTGTTAAAACGTCAAAGGCGGTCATTATAAATATTAAATTGTAAGAATTTCTAAACTTTTGAACCGTTTTTTTTTTTAATTTATTGTCCATTTTTTCTTTTGTATTTTTTTTGGGATTTTTTTTTTTTTTACTTAAATTTTTTTTCGATTTTATGATCGTGGATTGTTGACAAAAAAAAATTTGAAAAAAAACGTTTTTTTTTTAATTTTCCCACCTATTATATACGCAAAAACAATTCTTTTGTTAACGAAAAAAAATGTAATGCATATGCATTACATTACATTTAATGTGAATATCGCTCACGATAATATAACGTGTAAGAAAGCTATTCTTGAAAAAAACGTCAATACTACGTTATTTTGTCGATATTTAAACAATTTTTATCAATCAAAAATATAATATATCTTTTGTCCTTAAACTTAGAATATTTTATGAATTCAAAAAATTTTATAAAACTTCATCAGTCATTTATTTATTTCAATTTACATTTAATACATTTAAATTGATATTTTTAAATAAAGAGAGTGATTAAAACATGAATTTGTCGTTGTTTCATTAATAAAAATAGATATTTAAATTAAACAAACTAAATGAGAAATAAACTTATCTTAAAATTTTATCAAATCTTTTTTTTTTTTATTTGTTTTCTGTACCGAGCAAGAACTCCTTCAGAATAAAGTAAAAAAAAAAGAAAAATAATAAATAAAAATAAAAATAGAGTTAATAAAATAAGATGAAATAAAAATAAAGTAAATTAGCTAAAAAAAAATTTAAAGAAAGCTTAAAAAAACATGTGTTGAAATAGGTTTTTACATGTGACAGAAGTTTATATAGTTGAAGCTTCATGAAAAAAAGAGGAAATAATAAGGTAGAAATTACACAAACAATTGATCCGACTAAAGATTTATATAAATTTCCTAGTGTGTTTTGATTAAGACCCCATTTTTTGTTTAACAATATCTTAATAACATTTAGCCTTTGATTGCAGCGTTCTTTAATTTCGTCTACCAGTATATAAAAGTTTAACTTGGAATCAAATTTAATGCCAAGAAACTTGATTTCTTTTTGGCTCACTATTCTGTTTCCATAAATTTTTAAGTTTAGATCATCACTCTCCTTTTTTTTTTAGAAAAGATTACTGAACATGACAACATTTGAAATGTTCTTCATTTTAATATATTTTCTCACAAATTATAAAAAAATTAAATTAAACACTTGTGTAAATAAAAAAATAAATTTTTATTAAAAGCTAACCGTTAATTTTTCGGTTATTAGTTAACGCTATTTTGCGCAAAAATATAACCGAACTCGTCGGTCTTTTTTCGTCATAAAATAACGCGATTTTCACTGATTTTTCACGCCTAAAAGTTTCCCTAGGTTTATTCATTTATTTAATTTTTTATTTCAATTGTTATGCGTTTGTTTTAATTATTTAAAATTACCGTATAATCCCCGACAAAGTAGAGATCAGACTTATACCATGGTATGTTTTTTTTACTGAATACTTTGTTCATTGCTTGATAAACAGTTTGGCCAGGTAAAGGCTGAATCATGCTTGAAGAGCCATCATTGCTGCACAGAACTCGACAAAATTTGCTCTCTATCTGTGGACTAAGCACTGTCGGCGGAGTAACTTGATCTAGGGTTATTTGACTTATCCCATTTGCTTAAATAATTATAAAAAAAATTATTTTGGTTATCTTTATTAAAATTCATGTTTTAAAATAATTAAATTTTTGAAAAATTTTTAAATTTATTGATTTTTGGTTTTAATTTTTAGAAAATTATTTTTAATTATGGTTTTGACAAATTAAAGGTTTTAACAAATTAAATTATGGTTTTGATGCAATAAAAAAAGTCTTTCAAAATAGAAAGTTTCCAGGCCATAAGCTGTTTTAGGATTCTAATTACTTAAATGAGAATCCATTAATTTTCATAATTTAAAAATTAATATTTTTGATACTATGATTTAAGGATTGGGACACAATATCAGAATTAAAATCTATTTAACTATCAAAAAGCAAGTTGAAAAGTCTAGCCAAAGAAACCAAAAGAACGCTTGATGAAAAAATAAACTTGGAAATTTTTTAAATAATTTTATCATTTTATTATATTTAGGTAATTTTACGAACATTGTGATGAAATTATTCGAGTAAAAAACTCAAATAAGAAATATAATGGATAAATTTAAAAACTCTTATACTGTTTTACAAAGCTTAAAAAAAATTTACTTGTTTCTGGAATTCCCGAGAGAGCAGTTTTGGGAGTAATTGTTTTGCCAAGTGTTGCAACCACTCCCGAATTCAATGTTAGATTCTGAGTCTGAATTGAACCAGTTGGTTGTTGGCTTTCAGAATTTGAAATTTGTGATTTTTTTTCTTTACCTAAACAAAAAAATAGGTAAAATTGTCGAAAATAAGTATTTTTATTTTAAAAAATTTAAATTATAAATTAACTTAAAAAACAATAAAATCAGGCAAAAAAATTCGAATTTGAGTGAATGTGATTTGAAAAAAAAATGTGTATAAAATTTGTGCCAGTATTAACTTAAATTTTAACTACAAACCTTGAGGAATTGGCTGTTCACCTTGATAAAAAAAATAAAAATACACTTAAAGGCAAGGTTTCTAAAAAATCATAAATTTTTCAGCTAAGGGGTCATCATTTTTGAAAGAGACAAAAAATATCAAGATTTTTTTATTTTAGCTCTGATTCGAATTAGTTTCGAATACATGGCTGGCGAACTAAGCGTAAATAAGGCTAAATAGTTTTATTATTAATTTGCATTAAAACAAATTTACAATGAAAAGCTACATTTATAACAATAAATAAAAAACTAGAATTTTTTGATAATTTGATGATTTTCTAATGTACATGTTCAATTGTGTTTATCTAAAAAAATTTTAAATTTAATATAAAAACAACATCATTAAATGTATCAAAATAAAGAAATTATTAAATAAAAAAAATACAATACATAATGAAAAACTTAAAAATCTTGAGTCATGCATTTTTTTTACTAGGGAGCATTTTTCATTCATTAATACATTAAATAAATTAATTTTACTTCAATTCTATCTAAAAGTTAAATTAAGCTTTAAAACATTTTTAAGTCTTAATTTTTTTAAAGAATTTCTAAATCAATATGAATTTTAATCTTAGAATTGATCGCTTTATTATCTGAAAAACAAAAGATACAAATGCTCTATTTAAGAAAGTTTTTTTTTTAAATATTTAGATTTTCTTTGATTTAAAAATTAATTTGAAGCTTAGTGAATTTGAAACTCAATCTGAATAAAAAAATTCTAATTTTTTAGTTAAATTTATGGATGTCCCTAACCACCTCACACTCGAGTCTGACCAAAACACATTCAATTCCTGATGAGCACACAACCTTAAAAACACACAGCTAATATTTGTTTTTAAGTTTAAAAAATTTGAATAAAATAACAAAAAAATTTTTTTTGAGACAAAATACTGAACAACACACGCTATTTGTTTTTAAATCTAAAAGGGGACGTATCCCACATGCAAGGTAAGGCTTAAATAGATAAAAAAAATTTAATAAAAATACTTTTGCTTCGATTAAAAATTGGATTTTAATAAACAGTTTATTGTGTGTTGTTCAGGCAAAAAAAATTTTGAGAACTTTTATTTATCTTTTTTATCTTAACACCACATAATAGATATGTGATTCTAAGGTTGTGTACACATCAGGAATGGAGAGTGTGTAGAAACAATATTTCCAATTTAGTCAAATAAAAAATAAAAAATTATAATAATTTAAAGATGATAATAATTTTTAAAAAACATGTCAAAATTTTGAAATCTAACTAAATCAGTTTCATTCAGAGTTGTTCAAAAGTCACAAGTCTCAAGTCAAGTCCAAGTCCGGAATTTTTTTTTTTTTTAAAGTCCGAGCCAAAATCTTTTATTTTTTAAATTTTTTTAATTAAACTCAGCCAAATAAAAAGCATCGGGAATCTAGCAGTCAGAATCAAGATCAATTAAATGATATTTTTGTCATCCCAGGGTGGTTATTATTGAAGCAAAGCAAGTATTGGACTTATAAAAAATTTAAAGTCCGGACTAACCTTAACTCTGATTTAAATTACTTATTTTTAAATTAAAGAATTAGGTTTCAAAACAAAATTCTAGCTAAGATCACACCAAAAATATCAGTATAAATTTGAATTCTTCAAAATAAAAATTTTAATAAATTATCAAGTAAAAAAAAAATTTTTTATCATTTATAGAGCATTCGTATGTGTTGTTGAGATATTTAGAAAAAAGAAGTTTAAAAAACCGAACAAACTAAGACAAAACTTTACATTTACAGCATGCATATATTAAAATATGTGTAGTATCTCGCATTAAAAAAATGTTTAAATAAAAACCTATTTAAAAATCTTATTTATCTTCCAAAAGTTTTCTTTCGTTTTGGTATTAAAAAAAAAAAAAATCGTAAAAATACATACCGGATAGACGCTTCCATTTTATAAAAGCTTAATTAAAGAAATTTATTAATTTTTTTTAAATTTAAATCAACACACAAATTAACACAAAATTTAAGTCACATATTTAGACACACGAAAGTAAAAAAAAAATTCTATAAAGCACATAAAAAAAGCGTCGAAAAGCAAAACCACAAATAAAGACAAATAAAAAATTAATTTTTTACAAACCCTTAGTCCACGGAATAATTGTACTCTTTTTTTTCTCCTTCCGATTTGGATCATTTGCCAAAGATGAACCCGAATTGGAATTGGACGTTACAGTAAGATTGGAATTAGATAACGAATCGTTTACTTGCGGACTGTTCGATACGGTAACGTTAGTAATTAAAGCGGCACCAGTGCTTGCCACCACAGCAACAGCAGTCGCCAAATTAGACGATGCATTTGGAATACTACTCGAATTCGTTTGATTTTCATCTACAAGTTCACTATTATCATTATTCGTAGGGTTATTTACATTTGGGAGTGCTTCTTGCTTTTTAGACTTGCTGTTCTGGGCGCTAAAAATTGGTTTACCCTCCATTTCATTGACTATACAATCTTTGTACATTTGAGACTTAAGAAAACGCGAATAACTATCATATTTCATTAGTGTGAATATTTGAGTTTGTGCTAACTCGAACATAGTGTTGTTGGGACTTTGTAGCGCTTCTTGGCAACTACTCCGAGCTTTGTTGTCTACGTTGATTTGACACATGCTGGATGTATCCAAGTATGTCTGCCAAATGTTGGACGCTTCTATTTTCATTTCCTCAAAATCGTTTAATTTTTTGAAATTTTCACATTTAACCCAAAAGTCTATATTTTCTTCACTGAATTCTTTTTTCAAAAATTCCTAGAAAATTAAAAATTTACTCATTCGAAAATTAAATTATAGTTAAATCTATAAACAGACTCTATTAAAATCACTTTAAGCTGACTTAAATTTTTATGAAGAAATTTAAAATAAAAAATTTTCTTAAGTAAAAAAAAAGCTTGATAAAGTTAAAAAATGATTGGTGTATCTATTGAAAAAAAATCATTTGTAATATTTACGCCATCTCTCACAATTATGTTTATTTGGCACCTATTTTTAAAATAATTATCTTATGACCCTCTTATTGATTAACTTCATAAAACAAATTTACTCTTAGTAAAAAAATGGAAATTTGAGGTTTAAAGCAATAAAGCTAGAATCAAATCTTAATTTAAAATCATGAAACAAGGCTAAAAAGAGAAAAATAATATGCAGTGATGGAATGAACATTGAAGTTGATATTAGAAAAAATCAAATTCAGGTAACAAGGATTCATGTATGAGAATTGGAATGAAGATTGTAACAATAAAAAAATAAAGCAAAGTGGTTCTTTAAGAATTTGGCGCTGTATGTTGTATGAATTTTTCGCAGATACATTGCGGAAAGCTTAATTCTTATAGACTGATTGATATTTTAGGAGATAACTTGAGTCAGATTAATGAAAGAATGGGAGCAAGTGTGTTCTGTGTTAAGAATTTTTCCCCTTTTAAAGTTAAAGATTAAATTTAAATATTTTTTTTTAATTTTGATATTTTGTGAAAAATCGTCCCATTGTTTAAGATTGATTAAAATGTTAATTTTTTTTAAAAGGAACTTAAATTTTCAAATTATTTTAAGATTCGAACAAAAATTTAATATTCCCATTATTTGTTAAATTTTTGATGTACAATTAGAAATTATTTCTTTTTTATTCGAACCATATTTTTCATATATTGGTAATGAGGAACCTGAGGAGGTAATAGATGTAATTTGGGTAGCTGAAGAAGAATCTATGAAGTATTGTACATGTAGAAGTGTTTTAGATGCATTAAAAATTGTTCAGCAATATGGAATGTCATAAAATAATGAATCTGCTTTAGATACGTTTAATTGCCTTAAGGATCAAATTTCAGATTTAAAAGCAAATAATTTAAATCAAGTCTCCATCCTAAAATATTTAACACTATAAAGCACGGCTGATTTATTACAAAAATTTCAAATTGAAATTTCAAGAATGATAAATAAAATTTATTTAAAATTTAAAATTATTTTAAAATTTTTACAATTTTATTTTTAGTTTTTTTGAGTAAATTCTTAAAACTTTATATCTTTGAGATAATATTCAAGTTTAGAATTTTCAGAAAAGGGTCTAAGAAAGCCATCTAGTTTTAAGCTAATCAAGTAACAATTTTCGATTTTTATCCGTTAATTTATTATAAATATAGATTTTATGTTTGTTATGTTATATATTTTAAAAATTTAACTAATTTTTTTATTTTTTTTAATATTGTATAAAAAGTTTTTTTATCTATGTAAAATTGAATTTTTTTTTATCCGAAACCGAGATTCTTGACTTTGCGGGTTTCACAATAATTTTAAATAATTTTGTTTTTATTTTTATTAAATATGATTTGATTATTTTATCTTGAGAATTTATTTTAAATTAGCTAATTAATTTTAACTTAAGTCTCTTAAAAAAATAAAGACAATTTAAACAAGAACTTATTTTTTTTTGACATTAAGATTAATCAAACTTAAATGATTTTAATTATAAGAAAATTTGAAATTCTTCAAAACATTGCATAACTAATTGAATGTTCACTTTAAAAAGCTCGAAGAGTTTTCTAAGTTCTTTTTTTAAAAAAAATTATTTTGAATATTATCTCAAAGAAAATAAAAAATCATCCGAGTTTTTTGATATTAAATATAAAAAAATAGATTGAAATATTTATGAAAAATTTTCTTAGCTATAATTTTTTATTTACTTAAATATATTAAGCAAAATTAAAAAAAAAAAGACCAGTTCAGGATGTGCTAGAAAGCTTAAAAATAATTATTTTTAAAATAGAGTCAGACTTGGCTCTTGAGATTTAATAAAATCACAAACATTTTAGCATTTTGAAATTTTGAAAGTTAACTTTTTTTTAAATTTGTGAATAATACAATATTTTTCTTAACAATTTATTTTTTTTTGTGTTTCAAAAATAATTTAAATTTGAAAAAAAAAATTTATTCGAAAAAAAACTTACTGTAAAAATTTGAAGTCCAAGCGGGTCCTCTAGCAGCCTTTCGAAACCAGTTGCCCATTTTGTAACTCGACCGATTTCATTATTTTTTTCGTTTATTAACTCTTCATTAACATCAGTGAGCGAATTTGTCAAGCTTACTCGATTCTGATTGATGAGCTTGTCGCCATTTGCATTCTCTTCATCATTTACAATCAGCGACTTTAAAAAAAAAGTTTTAAACAAATATATAAAAACGAGCTTTGATATGCAGGTTAGTCTAGTGGGAATAAGGGGCCCTAACCTTTTGACCATGGTCGGACTCATCAGCACAGCTCCCTTCGCCAAAACTAACTACTATATCATTTGGCAGCTCGGCATTTATGTCGGCCACCTGACCTAATATTTCCGGAGCCTCGTCACTTAACTCGCTTTGCCCGCGTTTTGTGGGCAATAAATCACCTGAACTCAACGAAGACAATGACAAATCAAATGATGATGACATTAAAACAATAACAAATTATGGCTAATATCGGCACAAATATATCGAGCTCAACTCTCTAGCAAATAAAAAAATTCTTATTTATCAATTAAACTTTGTTTGCTGTTTTAAAGCAGAAATTTAATCCTAGCAAAATTACTCTACGCAAATTATGGACCCCGAGCTTAAGTAAAAAAATATATTTGCTTATGCTAATAAAACTGAGAGTACTATTTGTTTTTTTCAGCACATTTTTAGCTTGTTCTTGTTCAACTAATATCTAATCGGAATATTATCTGTTAATGCTCTTATTTATTCCGAAAGCCTCTTGAAAACAAAAAAAATAATTAAACTTAGCTATCCATATCTCGAGCGAATCGGATTAGAACAAATCAGCTGCCCTGGTTGCCCTAGACTTATCTTTCCAATCAACGCTTCATCTGTCTGAATATCTTTCAGCACACGACACTCTATTATCTTGTTTGTTCTCGAAACTGTGACTGACGATGCACCACCACTCGAGATACCAAGAGCAAATAGAGTGTCTAATTAAGAGATGTTGTCAAAAAAGATTCAGTTATCTTTTAAAAGAGCAAATATTTGAAAACATGCCTATAAGGCTTATAAGGAAATTAGACAGCAAATATTTTGCAAAATTTAATTTGATACAAGGTAGCTCTGGTGCAAGCTCAATATGTTTCTCATTAAATAACATAAATAATTAAATTATTATGTGCACACATTTTTGCTCAAGGAAAAAAAAAAAACAAAATTTAAAAGTGTTTGCTGTGGATCTTATTTCGCCAAAAATTTGAAACTAAACTAGTATTATTTTGCACGTATTATTTCAAATTCTAATTAATTTTGATAATGGATGAAAAATATGCTCGCATTAGTTTTTCTTCAAGCACCAAATTTACGCAACGAATCAAAAAAATAATGCTAAAAATTACAAGGAAGTTTAATTTTTCTCTGGTAATACATTACATCTTTGGTTGTTCTTACCATGAATTTTGCTATTTAGCTCAAAAATTAGATCGATTAATCTACATAATTTAAAGTAAATAGACCTGATTATTTCTTATTTTCCTTTCGCAAATATACTTAGCAATTTTATTTAGAGAAAGTTACTCCTATATTTTTTAATTTTCAACATTTTTCCCAAGCTAAATTTACTAACAATTTTAAAACACTTAAAGTTTTTAAAGTGAAAATTTGGAATATTTATTTGAAAAAAACATTCGTTCCTATTTATCTTTGCAAATTAGAAATCAAGTAATTTTTAGTATCTGAGATTTTGTTACAAAATCAATTTGTTTAATATAAAAAGAAAATATTTAAAAAAGATTTTTGTTTTCAACTAAAATTTTTTCAAATAAAAATAACGAAATCACCTTCTAATATTGAAAAAGAAAAAAAAATAACTTGAATTATTCATTACTTTTAAAAAAAAAATTAACATGTTTTTATCTGAAAATATTGTTTTAATATACGAAATTTGTAAAATTGTTAATATTAATTAAGCTGGACAAAAAATATAAATTTTGCTTCAAGCCAATTTTAAAATAATAATTGCTGAAAATTCTATTTTGCTATTTTGCAAGAGACACAAGTAAAAAATTTCTTTAAGTACAAAATAAAATAAAATAAATAAAATTTTGCTTTAATTTAAGTCCGTTAATTCAGCTAAAATTCAAAAAATAAATTTTCAAGAATTAAAAATAATTAAAAAATATCAATTCTAATAAATAATTGTGTCAAATTCAAAATTAATTTTCTTAAATCAAAGCTCTTAAATCAACTCTTTTAATAATTTAAAAGTTATTTGAATAAAGTGATGATTATTTGTGTTTTTTTCTTTTCATTTAAAGACAAAAATACACACTTTTATTCATGAAAAAATAAATACTAAAATATGATATTAAATTATATCCGCAACTTAGTGTTTTAAAATAGAGGTAAATTTTCATTTTAAAATAATCATTTGGATCGATACTTATTTTTTTTTCAAGATTAAGAACTAATACCATAATTATTTTGATATTTTCGTTCTTGAAGAAATAATGGCTAGAAAAAATATGAAATTGAAATCGCTGGCAGAAAACGGTGTACTCAGGCATTAGATTTGATTCATTAAATTTGATTTTTTCTCTTGTGTCTAAAATGAGATCCCTATTTGAAAATTGTTATAAGTATATATCTCAAAAAATGTTATAACTTCCTTAAATAAGACATAATATTGATTAAACAAATCAGGAAATTGTAAATATTAGCTAGATTGGAAGTATCATTTACACGGCTTCCTAAGAGACTAAATCATTCAATGTAATTTTCTTCTTAGGCTTTTAAACTAAATTTTGAAACTAGCTTAAATCAGATGAACATTTTAGACAAGTGAAAAATTATTTTTTGATAAATATTTGATCGTAAATATTCCAAAAGTAAATCCTTTTAAGTCTGTTTTAAAATGACGCATTATAGTGAAAAATTAAAATTTAAATGGTTCGTATAAAAACATATTTATAAAAATTTATCTATAATTTAATTTTAATTAGAATCCAAGCTGAAGGAGATTTAAATTTTAGTTGCTAAATTTGAGATGATATTTTATGCATTTGGCTTTTCGCTAATACTAGCATCATTATCTAACAACATTTTTCTCTAACATAAATTTGATATTTAGGAAAATAAAAAAAAAAAAACTAAACAAACTTATTTTTAAGAATGCCTTAAGTTTCTTGCTTACAAGAACAAACAGTTAATTATAAAATATACAACATTTTTATTTCCTTTTGTTAAATAGCTTAATCCTGATTTATTTGTACTAAAACAACAACAATAAAAACCACGACTGATGGTTCTTCTAGGCAACAAAACAGCTATCTCTTTTCTAAAACTTCTATTTATTATTTCTTCATTATAAAGTTCATTTTAGCACCTCGAACTAAAATTAAATTAATCAACATTCTTATGATCCTTATCTAAACAGATCAAATAATATGTGTATATAAAATTACGTAATATGGTTTAAATTGATCTTAATTGCTTAGAGTGCCAAATTGTCTGCCATATTATAAATTACATATTACCAAGTTTAAATTAAATTAATTAAATGCTTCTAGTCAATAAGCTAGCTTAAGACAAAATGCAATTTACTTAAGTACTTTATGTTTTTTTAGTACTTTACTTTATGATTTTTGACGTAAACATCAAAAATCAATAAATATCTAAGAACATTTAATTAGATTGCTAAAAATACAAAGTTTTATATGAAATGGTCATTTTTAAAGTAGTTTTTCAATCATTTTCTATTTTCTTTCTTTTTAAAAAGTGGCCAATTTGATGGTCTTTTTTAAAAAAATATTCGCAAGTTTTACTTAAAACGAGCATAAATAAATAATTAGATTTTTTTCTTTAATATTTATTTTATTCTTTTATCCTTAAGGAATTATTTTAATTTTTTTCTAAGACAACACAATTAATCAAATTGTTAAATTGTAATATTTCTAAACATAAAAAACTACACTATTTGTTTTTGTTTCGGTGTCATCAAAAAAAATTATTTAAACCTTTAAAGCAAATAATTTTATAAAAAAATTATTAAACAAGTTTATGGTAAAAAATAAGATTAAATTATATAAAAAAAAAAATTTTTCATCCAAATATACTTTTAATTTGGAAAACATTTAGTCTATTTAATTATTGATATTTTTACAGGTTTTAATGTGAAAAATTTTTTTGACATTCAAAAGAAAGAAATGACGTCTTTTAAAAAAAATTAGCTTTTCAAGTTTAAATTACGCGAAGAAAACAATTTAAAAATAGTTTGATTATTTAAGAAAAAAATAATAATTTAAACACTTTTTATTTAGATCGATACTCTCTTTTTTCGTTAAATTAATCAATTATAAATTTCATTGTAAAAAACTAAACTAGAAATTTTTTCTAAATAAAATATTTTAAAATATCTTAAATTAAAAAAAGCTAGTTTCCCGTCAAATAAAATCTAATTCGAAATAAAAGTGTTTTGATTTGGCAAAATCTTAATAAGGTGCTTGACTTTTTTCTTTTTTGATAAGATTGATGGAAAAAATATCTAATTAAGATATGCGCTCAAGAAAAATAGTAAGATTATATCAATAAATAATTTCAAGTTTGGAGAAAAAAAGCATTATTAACACAATACGTGCTCATGGATTAAGGTTTCAATTTTCCAGTCAAATAAATGGATCTTTTTCTACAATTTTTTGAAATAAAATAGTGTTCTAATAGCATTAATAATTGATTAATAAATAAATCAGAATATTTTCTTTTAAATTTAATTTAATCGCTATTTGTAGACCTGGAGTCGACTTAAGAGAAAAAAATAGAAGATATTATGTGAACACGACTTTAAATCAAAGCTCTAAAACATAATACATACTTTGGCTTTTTTTGAATTTTGATACGTGGTCCGCTTATTATATAAATTAAGCTTGTTAATAAAATTGCTTGCCATTTAACATTGAATCACTTGATGTACCAAACCTGCTAGTTTAAGTTATTTTTTTTAATCATAATTTAAAATCTTGAAAAAAATAACTTTATTTGTTCAAAAACTATTTTTAAACATGATAGCAAAAATCGAGATGATTTTATTTAAAAAGAACTAAAAATGCAAAAAAAATAAAATCAATATTTCTAAGGTTCATTTGGATTCATTTAATTACCATTTTAATAGAGACAAATCCCAATAAAGATAATAACTTTTTTCTAAATCTAAATGAATCGGTCATGTACAAGCCGAGATATATTTTGAATTTATTTTTCTCTTTCAATTTCTTCCCAAAACTGAAATTATATATTTAATAAATTTCTCTATATAATTAGAAAATTAAAATTAAATCTTACGATTTATCAGTCAATTTTACTATAATTCATGTTTGTCAAATAATACACTTGCCTCAAAAAATTCAATTAAACAAAAATATTACTTAACATTTTTAGTTTTTAAATTTAGTGTCTAAATAGAATGAATCACGCGATTAAGAAGCTAAATTTGTCTATTTGCTGATTTATGCATCGAAACAGCAAATAAATCAATCAGGTTAAATTTCCTGAAGCGAATTGGAATTTTTTTTCATTTTACTGCACTTGTAATAAAATAAAAACTAAATTAAAATAATTTCTTTAATTGACACTGATTATTTTGTAAATTAATATTAGAATATTAGAAAATTTTTTTTTAATTTAATTAGATCAACTACACAATTTCCCTTACAGGAAAAATGTGCAGCATTAAAAGCTACTTACGAGCCAAACACGCAATACATATCTTAATTCTATTCTATTCACTTGTTTCATCGTCTTTAATAAATTAATAAAACCCAAGAGAGTGTAAAGCTTATTTTTTATAATCAATAAAACATTAAACCAATTGATATCATTTTTATTTTTAGTTTGAAAATTTATTTAAAATTTAAAGCCATAAGTCACTGTAATTCTATTTTTTCTTAGTCCCTCATTAAAATCTAACAAACATGATTTTGGTGCATCGAATTATTAATAAAGAAACAAAGAAAATGAATAATTTGACCATAAATGAATAAAAGAACAAAAATTTTTTTCTAATTGTCAATATTTTTTTTGAATTGAAAAACTAAGGGATACATTTTCATATGTATTCTGTGTGATTCTGTATAAATAAAATTTTTACACAATGTTGCAGCCTTTATAAATTAGGCTTAACATGAATTGAATTTTTTCTTTTAAAAAATATGCTTCGAAAATTATTTTATTTTTAAAATGAATTTTTTAAATAAAAATAAAAAATTTAACTAACCTATTGTGTCCATAATTAAAAATTATATTTTCATGAATTAGAAAAAATTCAGTATAGTTACAACTAAAAACGTTCAATTTATTCAAAATGATATTTTTCTAATTTTGGGATTTAAAAAAATTCTAGCTTTCATATATTTCTTTAAACCTGTTTGATATAATCAAAAAATTTAGAAATCCAATTTTTTAACAAAAAATTAACCATCAAATGAAATTTAATTACACGATATTTATCTTTTCCTGGAATTTTTCTTATCCTAAAAATTATGACCAATATCTGGAAAAATGTAACCGAATAAATGAGCAACTTTGACTAAGCAATTAAATAAATTTTCTACTTAAATCATTTTAGACACATCTATAGAATTTTTTTCTGAAAATAATTATTTTTATTTTCATAGATATTTCATAGTCATTTGAGACACTTTAATTTATTAACTCTTTAATTATCGTAGTTCAAATTTATTCAGCCTCAAAAGCATTTTTTTATTAAAAAATACAAGCAGAAAAAAATTAAATGAAAATATATTTTTATTGATAAAAATAAAACGAAAAACAAACTTGCTAATTTACTTTAAAGAGATTCCTAAAAGCTGGTTTATGCTATCTTAGCGATATTAAATTAGTTTTAATAATCCCAAATCTATCTTCCAAAGTCTATAAAAGCATGAACAAATTTATATAAATCTCCAAATGATGATAATTTTTGATTTTGATATTACCAATAAACCATTGTTTTTAATATTATATAAAAAATGAATATAAAGTATCTAAGAGATTGTTTGAAAAATTTAATCCTTCCTTTTTAAAAATAAATCATTTTTTTTGTTAGCCACTGGTAAAGGACAAAAGCAAAATTATTAATAAACTTTAGCCTTTGATAAATTTTTTTTTAAATTAAATTTTTTAATTAAAAAAAATTATTTAGCGAAAGTTAGTTTTACCAAGTTATTATGGTATTAATGTGATGTTTAAATAAAAAAATCGAAATTAATCTTCATATTAAAATACCCATATTCCCAATCGATTAGAATTGAAAATTTAAACTGATAATTTTAGTCAGGCAGTGTAAAAGACAAACATTGCATTATTTAAGCATATCAAATTATAAGCTAAGTAATGAACAGTGCCAATCCATTAATTATTTCTTATTTTTTATGTTTGTCACGGAATAAATTCCGATTAATTATTGTACAACTCGTGATAGTTATGAAATAGATTTTCAACCAGTCCAAAACACAAATCTACTAAAATAGTATTATTTAAATTGGAAAATACTAGATTATATTGAAAAATAAATCAATTAAAAAGGGAATTTAAATCAGTATATTACGTCAATTAGATTATCAAGATATGCCTTTTTTTTGCGCAAATTTGTTTCTATCTAAACTTTTGCCATATCCAGCTTCTTAATAATTGCTAGGTAAGATATTTTCAGATAAAATTTACACTATTTTATCAGATATGATTTCGCTGTCAATAATTTTAGTAATAAACTTTTTTAAAAAATTTGGAAAGTCATTAAATTGAGTAGAAAATCTAGGGAAATAGAATAAAATGCTGGAAATATTTTAAGTTAATTACGGTATTCCTTGCCAGTATGGTGAAATAATTTTAAAATTTATAAAATTAATGCTTATTCTAAGGGTTGTTTAAACATTAACAGATGGTTAATAATTAGGTTTGTTCTCAATTTTTAACAAAATCATCTAGAAAATGGAAAATTAGAAAACAATTTTTTTTTATTAATTTCTTTTTCTCGAAAAATTTCAAAATTGAGGCAGAGAATTTTTTATTTTTTATTTTAATTTTATAAAGACAATGACTATTGAGGCAAAATTTCCTATTAGGCGTTTTTTCATATTTGATTCATTACTTGCATATGTAAGCTTTAATTACTCACTTCTTTAAAAATCAACAATTTCTTAAAATAAAGCAGACTTCAATTTAGCTAATCCGTCAGATAATTGCTCAGTCAGATAGAGTTACAAATAGCAATTTAGAAATGTAGATCTGTTTAAAACTTTATAAACTGTACTAAAATAAGATTTTAATTTAAATTGTACACATTAAAAAAAAATAATTTAGTATAATTCAGAGTTGTTCAAAAGTCATAAACTTCAATTTTTCAAGTGTGTGAAGTTTTATATTGAATGTATTATGATCTAGAACTTGCTTTATTATTTTTTACTAATTTCTTTAAAACTCTAATTAAAATTCAAAAAATAATTTTCGAGTCAAGTAAAATGACTTTTTTTGTGTCTTAAGCACAAGTCTGATAAAATCGCTAAGCTTTTTAATTAAAGTAAACTCTTCAATTCTAAACACTTTTACAGTTAGACACTTTTTTTAAAATTAGTTAGATTAATTTAGTTAGATTTTCAGTTAGATTAATTGATTTTTAATTTGATAAAACGAATTCAGTTACAGTTTTTATTTTCATTCTTGTCTAATTAATTTTTAAATAAAAAAAACACAATGTAAACGCTTATACGACCTGTTAAAATTAAAAATCAAGCATTTAGAGTACATTCACTTGAGCAATAAAAGAAAAAAGTATTCTTGTCCAAGTCTGTAATTCTAAATTTCAATAAATCGTTTTATGGTTATTTTTTTATCCAACTTAAAATTAATTTAATCTTTTTTTTTCTATTTATTAATTTTATTTTTTTTTCTGAAAGATCTGTAGCTCGGTACTAACAAATAAAAAATTAATACTGTGACAGAAATCAAAAAAACTTAATTGGTATTTTTTTGCTGTTAAATTGAATTTTAATTTATTTTCACTTAGAAATAAAAAATTTTTTTTAAGATTTACTTTGCCTTAATTTCTAAATGAAAAATATTTATTGTATAAATTATACACAGCAGCATGAATTAAACGAAAAAAATTAATTTAATTTTTTTTTGAACTAAGCATTAATTTTTTAATTCTATCTTGTTTGTACAAATAAAATACTTCATGAATCCTAATTTATTTTGAACAGTTAGTTAAGTGTTAGTTCAAACTATCGCACTTACTAGAGAAGAAATGGCATGAGACAATCTGGGAGCAACTGGTTCTCTAAAATCTTCGCTCTCAAACTCTTCATTAATAGCAAAAGCAAGTTTGCGTCGATTGGCGTCGTGGTAAGCTAATTGTGTGTTAGATTCAAGGAATTCCAATTGTTGCCTTTGAAGTTTTAGCAATTTCTCTCTGAATGTATCAGTTTGGTTGCATTTTTTTTTCTTATTGTCATAAAAATGGATAGAACCGCGCCGGGCTGCCTTTTGTATCAAACTTAAGTCCAAGTGAGAGCGCTTAAAGTTTAACGGAGATGACTTATTGCATGGATTGGTAAAGTTAACACAACTAGTGTTGAGAGTCGATGATTTACGGCGAACATTTTTTTGGCTCAAACACTCCTTCAACGTTGATTTGTAATTTTTGACAGGTTCGAAAATCCGCACCGGACTATTCGGTTTTGATGCCGAGTTCAGAGAAAAATTTTGATGCTGAAGTCGGCGTTTGGTTCGCTCTTCAGTCACGTCGTGAGTGTGCGTCGACACGGACAGAAAATTTCTAATGCGAAATTTTTCTTTTTTAGCCGTGCCTGAGGACGAAAACGATATTTGGTCATCGTCGTCGTCGTCATTGCTGCGCTCGACATGCCCCGAAAACAAACTAGGAAGCTGATTGAAACGTTTTTGCAAAAAGTTAGCACCATGCATTTTCGATGTGGCTAATTTATTCTTACTATTCAGGCCTAAATTGTGGCTCATGTTTTTTAAACTTTTTTTTTTATCTTATTTTTCTTAAAGAATCAAAATTTTAATTAGAAAATATAATCCTCAAATCCCAATTAAACCCCGATGAATCCAGCGAACACTAAATTATTACAAATATGTTGCTTATAAATTATAAATGTCATTTGCATTTTGCATCTCTTACGGTATCAAGCAAATCAATTTGCAATTTTCTGCTTTCATAAAAAATATTTAAATTGAAATTTATCATCATATTAATTCAAGTAGTTCCTTTATTAGTTAATGGTACAATTAGCATCTAGCCATAAAAAAAATCCATGAATAAATAATAAACCCTAATTAAAAATTAACAAAAAAAAAAAAAGAAAAAGATTTTATTTAATTCATTTCCCAACTCTGAATATGTTATCCTAATACATTTATAATTGAAAGTTTTTTGTTGGAAAGGTTTTTTCTATTAATCCGATTACTATTAAAATATTGATTTATTCTCCTGTTTTTAGTCTTGATTTTACTGATTATGTCTTAATGTGGTTAATTAGATGAAAACTTGAAAGAATTTATAAATCTCAAAGTCATATATTTTTAAGCTCGTGCCTCTGAATAACAGAGCGTTTCTTATCTTTTTTTTTATCGATTTTTAAAAATATTTTATGCTTTGAAATTAAGATATCAACCCAATCGATTAATTGAACATCAAGTGTATCTATTAAGCACTTACATATTTCCAGTAGTGAAGCATCCAAACCATTTTGTTTTTCACCTGATCAAATTAAAAGAAACGATAAAAAGAAAATCTATCTAGCCATACTTGGTCTGGTCGCTTGTTTGTTTACAATTAGAACATTATAGGTAAATAAACTTAATATTTTTTATCCTTGTCTTTTCTTTCAATTAGCATGGCTATCATTTACAACAAAGCATTTACATTTTTTAACCTTTGTTTTATTTTATTAATTCATTACTTTATTTTTAATGATGATGAATAAGTTTTCTACCAATTATTAAGAAAATTGAAAGCTTTATAAAATAACATTTAAAATAAAAAATATTTAATTTACAACAAATCATATAAATTATATATTTTTATGACGCAAATTTATTTTTAATAAATAAAAAATTTTTGATGATGAAATTTTTTGAAATTTTTATTTGATTGATTTTTATACAAAATATTAGTTTAGTATAAGATAGACTTACCGGAACTAAACAAAACGCTAAAGTAATATATTTGAGTTTGAAACTACCATAAATTTAGGCAGAAGGTTATTCATATAGGAATAAATTGACGATCATTTATTAATAAAAGAATATAATAAAAATTTTATCGACAAAAATAGAATCAAGAAAATTTCCACATTATGATTATTTTTTAAGTGATATGTCGGTAGTAACAATTTAAATTGGACATATTTAAGATATTTTTTTATTTTACTTAAAATAATAATTTATTAAGTATAAAAAAGGATAACTCAATTTATTTTTTATTATTTAATGAATAAAAAACTTCTTTTTTTTAGCTATTTGATTTATTCTAAATTTTTGACTGACCCGTTGACATGAAAGCCTTAAGTATACTATTTTTATTGCCTTTTTAATTTTTTTATAATTTAAAATTCCCGATTATATCACTAATTTTACTTTAAGATTTTATTTTTTTCATATCTTAAGAATTTAGTTATAAAAATGATATACTAAAATAAAAGCTTTTTAATTTTTTGATCGCGCTCAATAAGTTAAGAGTTTGTTAAAATTTAAGAAATTTAAATAAAGAATAGACAATTCATCATACTAGAGAAAATTTAACACAAACAAAATCTGCTAGAAAAATTATGTATGAAGGTTTTTTTAGACCCATTTAAGCTTCTTCTCCAATTGACAAGATATCAGATTTTTTTCCCAAATGATGTAAGATATTTAATTATTTAAAAAAAAACCAAATGAGAAAATTGTATAAACCAGTTCATATTGATTATTTTTCATTAAATTTAAGAAAAAATATATATTTTTTATTTATTTAATATTTTAAATCTGACAATTATCTATGTTTTGGTCTGAATTTAACATACATGATTTAAATGCTAACTTTAGACTTAAGACACCACTTTCGCTGTAAATAAAGATATTGACCTGATACTATTTAATATCTGAGCTTAAATATTATTTTAAGCAACTTTTTAATAAAACTATTTTTATTTTTAATTTTCAATTAAAATGGAATTAGAATTTAAAAAATAAATTTAATTTAATATTAATTATTTTGAAAAAAATTTTCAAAATTATTGTTTGATTTTTACACTTAAGTTATTCTTATCTTAAAGTAAGATATTAAAATAAATTATTGATTTAATCTAATTAGTTTTGGAACAAAATTGCTATACAATCTAATATTTTTTCTTATAATTGTTTACTCTGAAAAAAATTTAAGTATTTTAAATTTTAAAGTATGTTCTAAACATTTAAATATTCTTTATATGCGCATGAATAAACAATTAAATTATTTTTGAATTTTAGTTAATTAAATTTTGTTCAGATATTTAGAAATCTATTAATCAATAAATTAAAAGAAAATAGTTAGCTAAAAGAAATTATTTGCCTATTTCAATCTCATTTTTAATTAATCTTTTAAAAAAAGTCTTTTTTCTAACTAAGCGCTATTTTTTTCGAAATATTCAGTAAATAGATCGATCTTTTTTTTCAATTTTTTACCAGTTTTAGCTTGTTTATTTATATCATCTTTAGATTGAATTTCAAGACTTGAAAGAATCTGTTTCTAATTTTTTTAGATACAAATTTTTAAATAAACAATTAATAAATGACTTTTAAATTTAGTGAATATACCATAACCAAATGGAATTTCATTTTAGCTGTATTTTTGGTTTTTGAATAGAAAAAATTAATAAAAATTTTATTTTTCTTTATCTCTCATAATTAATTAAAATTTATTCATCTAATCGTTAAATTGAAAAATAATTTGATAGCTGAAATTAGTAATATTCTTAAAAATTTCATCGAAAAAATATCATGAGATTGATTACAAAATAAACTTTTTGAAAGCAATCAAAATGAAAAATTCAAAAAGCATTATATAATTACATTGCTCAATAGATTAAGAATTAACAAGCCACAAAAAAATTTTTTGTCAGAGTTTAATCATGTGAATTTCGCTCTTTCTCGAAATATATTAACTTATGTCTGCATCAAATAATTAAAAATAAATGAGTTTTGAATTTTTACTTTCCCTTTTTGACACCAATTCAGGCTCAAATTATAAAATACTTTGAGCCAGATTTTTATTGTAACTAAAACTGGTAAAAAATTTGAACATTTCTTAAAAATATCTTTAAAAAAATAATGTAGGAAGAAAAAAATTGTTTCTATTGAAATAAAGCATTTTTTTTTTCTGAAGATAAATAAATTACTTTAATTATTAATAAATTACTTTTATATAAATAATTTAATTAAAAAATTAGGATAATTTCCTTCAATTTGTAAAAAGCTGCTGGTTATTTAAGCCTAAACCAAAAAACTCATCTTCAAATCAATGATTCTAATCACTGATTAAAAAGCGTTTTCCTTTCTGTACTTTTTGTACTTTTTCTAAAATTTAATTTATTTGGCCCTGTTCCATTTTTTACTCTCTGTACTTTTTCTACTTTATCAGTATTTTTTAATTTGAAATAAAAAATTTAGGGATTCGGGTATGTTAAAAATAACAGAAATTTTATTTCAAATTAATATTAATAATTAAAATTTTAATTTTTTGTAATCTTTATTTTTAATATGAGAAAGTATAAAAAGGAACAGGGCCAAATAAATTAAATTTTAGAAAAAGTACAAAAAGTGCAGAAAGGATTAACTTTTAAATATTTTCATTGTCTATACCTCTTCTCAAATGGATCACATATGGGATTTAATCAGAAGTCAGGTTCCTGTTAGTTAATTAGTTAAATAATTTGAGTAACAAGAAAATTTTATTTGATTTGTTTAATCAAACAATTCGAACAGTAGGTTTTAGATAGTTAAAGTTGGCTTATCGCCGAAAATTCTTCGACATATTTACACTTAAAGATAAGAACATCAGAGTTAAATATGTCGGTTTGTGTGTATAAATTTGCATTCGATCATAGATTATTCGAAAGACTCAGCTAAATCTTGATGAAAAGTAAGAAAAAAAATCCAAAGCTAATTGAAACATAAATATTTAAACAAAATAATAAAGATTGATAGATTTGAGTTAAATTGATCAATAAATCAAGACTTGGCTCCAAACAAGTTCGGGCGTTGTAATCGTGTCTGTCTCATCAATAACAATGAGATAAGCTCATGACACTATAATTTTATAATAAATCATTTCCTCAAGATTGGCTTAACATAATTTTCCCTAGAAAGCAATACTTATATAATAATGTCGAAAAATTTTAAAATATATATCCATTAGTAAATATTGCTCTTAATTTAATTTTAGAGTTTTTCTTTTTGATTAAATAAAACAATTTATTTCTTATTTTATAATAAAATTTTAAAATTAATCGTACCAAAAAAGTTTCTTTTTAAGACAAAATATTATTTATATGCAAAATAAATGAACAAGTCATAAACGAATCAAAACAGAATTTTTTTGAAAGATAACTCTAATTTAAATATCTAAAAATATTTATTAATTGTAATTTATTTTTGACTAAATCAAAAAGAATTAATTCTGTTTCATGAGGATAAATTCTGAGTCTCATAGTATTTGTCAAAAACAATCACATCGGGCCTATTTGAAAAAAGAAAACAAGTTTTTTGTCAGTTTTTAAGATTTTATTTTACTTAAATGGCAAGCATAATATTAAACGATAGATTTGGTAAAAAAATATATAAAAAGAATAATCCTTAGTGCTTTTTAATTGATTAAAACATTTTTGAAAATTGAATTTTACCTCAAGCTGATTAAATTTAAAAAGAAATTTGTTTATCTTTGAGTTTTCGATTTAAAAGCCAAATTTAAAATAATTCCAGCAGATTTAATTTGTTTGCTAAACTTTCAAAGATAATAATCAAGAATGGAATTTGAAAATCATTTTAACACTTAGGGATCGGAAATATTTTAATAAAAATTCATGCTAAAAGATTAGAATTTTTGAGGTATTTTTTATTTAATTTTTTTTATCTAAAATAGAAAATTGAATGCTGTTAAGTTAATGAATTTAATTTTTGATGTTTTGATAAGATGTCTTGCATTTTAGATATTCACTAAAACAACAAATTTACTTATTAGGGTGAAATTCAGCTTTTTTTTTTAAATTAACATTTAAAGGACCATTCTATTTTCTCAGAATTCAACATTAGATTCCATCTTTAATGTTTGCATCACTTATAAAATAGCTAAAGCATCTTTAATAATATATTTATAAAATTTATTAGAGATTCATTTGAACCCAATTCGCGAATCTTTAGGGTTGATTTCTGTTTTCAATTTAAAACGTACATAAAAAATTTAAATATGTTTTAAACTTAACTTGAATCTTTAATATTATTTTAAATTATTATTTTTATTTTGATTTTGCTGATGTTTTAAAACGATATAACTAAGATATTATATATTAGACTTTATCATTATTTGGTTTTTTTGGATTTCTTCTTAAAATCACAAAAGTAGTTAGTCAATAAATTTTAATCATCCAGATTGTCCCTACAAAGTCCCAACCAGCCCGGTCGTTTCATAATTATTACGAAAATTTTTTTGTTCTAAAAAGTATTTTTTAACTGTCTTTTTACTGAATTTGTGTATGAAAATTATTTGTGCTCTTAAGAAAATAGAAAAATTTGCTTTTACTTAAACAGTTTTTTGGTCTCTCAAAGTCTCAAGACAATAATTTTCTTTATCATTAGTTTTCAAACATTTAATTTTTGATATTATAATAAAGCTCAAAATTTATATTATTAAATTTAAATTAGGTTACTAGTAGTGAGCAGTTTTAATTACTACTATAAAATAAATAACTTTTTTTTTAAATTCCATTCTTTATCCAAGTTTTTCCTTTCACTTAAAATTTGACTAAGTCTTTTTAAAATGGGCTACCTTTACCTTGCGTGACTTTTAATGTAAAACTATAAAACTTAATTCAAAAGCTAAAATTTTATTGAAAAATTTCAAAAGAAGAATTTGTTAAAATAAATGAATAAATCTTATTAGTATTAAAATTTAAAAAGCGTTTAATTTGTTTTTTTTTTTTTAAGTAAAAAATAAATTTTTGTAATAAATATCAGCATTTTTTAATATATTGATTTTCTAATTCAATTTTATTACATTTTCTGAGTTTGGTTCTTTATTTTCGGTGATTTTAGAATTTTTTTTTAAAGAATAGACTTTAGACTGCTAATTATTATTGGTATTGATGGTTATTTTAAGAAATTTAAAAAAAACATTACATCTTACATCTTTTCCTAACCGTAGCCAAAATGAAGGTTAACTTTTTCTTTAATTTATTAATTTTATTTCTAAAAAAAATTAACAGACTGCTTAAGTAGTTTTAAAGCTGCTTTTAAACTAACTTTGTTCTTTAAGATTCCGTTGTGATATAAGCCGATTAAGATTAAATAAGGTTTATGGTTAAGGGTTAAAGGATAACACTTTCTAAATTTGGATCTGGTTCGCATCCTTGAATTAGTGCTTTGATAGAAATTGCTCATGAAATTAACTAAAGAATATGAGGAATTGATGAATATTCATATATGTGTTTTATATACTTGATTAGGGAATTGATACACGATAATGATAATGTATGCTTGCTAAATTTCACTGAGTTAATACTCACAAATGGCTTAGGAGCTTTCAATTTGAATATTTTCAACTTTTTTTTAATTTAAGCATTATTATCATAGTAAATAGTTAGAAAATATTAATAATATCAGTGCATTTTAATTCTTAACTCTGCATTTAAGAAATTCAGCTACTCGGCTGAATTTTAATATGAAATTTTTACAGACTTAAAAAAAATATCCATTATAATTAAATATAATACTAAATTAGAAAAATTAGAATTTAACTTAATTTTTAGAAGAGTTTAATAAAAATTGTTTGTTGAATGCAACAAACTTTTAAATTAATGTTTCTTGAATTTTCTGGAAAGTTATTTTAAATTGATTTATTGTTTGCTTTAAACAAAATACAAAAAAAATAATTAAAACTGAAATATTTTTTTAGTCTAAGCTTAAAATTCGTTCTGCAAAATCTATCAGCTGATACAAGGTTTGCATCACCCAAATTTATTTTCTGCAGTTTGACTTTAGTATTTTTCTGATGTATATGGAATGTAACGTGACTGATTATATATTTTCAATTAACTTTATGTTCTCTCTCAATCAAATCCTAATTTTTCCAGCTCAGTATGTGATAAAAAATCTGATTGCATATTAAAGGGTGAATTTGCAGAGAGAATTTTAAGCCAAAACTAAAAAATTTATTATTTTTTATTTATTTCCAAATTATTTTTAAATTTAAGTCATTCTAAAAAACTCAATAATGGATATTTACTTGAATGAATAAATTTACTATAAAAAAATCTTAATGCATTTTTGCTCGGTACTGAAGACAAATAAATAAATAAATAATAAATTTTTGTAAACCTGTAACTCTTTATTTTAACAAATTTTATTTTGGATCTTTATTGAACTCAGTTCCTTCAGATTAACACTTATTTAAAATTTTAATCTGAAGGAACTTTAGCTCGGTACAGATAAACAAATAATATTGTTAAAAAGTATTCTAAATATTAATAAATGATTGAATCAGAACCGCAAATTCAATTTGATATAACAAAACAATTATATAAACAATTTCTGAAATCTTTCAATATCAGTAAATGTAAATGGAAAAATTTACAGAACTTGATGATGAAACTTTGCAGCAAATGATAAAGATAACTCTGAAAACCACTAAGTAAGTAAATATTATTGGTGTTGTTAGCACTCAAGGCTTATTTGATAGGTATCATTCCATCATAATGCCTCATTAACTCTGTGACTGATAAATCTTTTTCTGACGTTTAGTAATAGTTGTAAATTTTATGTTATATTTTCTTTTGTTATTTAATTTTTTGTTGAGCTACATAAATATATTTTAATGACATATATTGTCAATGATGGATAAATACATTTATATGACAATTTAATTTTTATTTATAACATTTAAAATAATGTTAGGACATTTTTATTTTTTCAAGTTAATATTGAAGGCATTTTCATATTTTTAAATTTTTTAGTGAAAAAGACCAAGATAAATTTTAATGAAAAATTGAAGGTATTGCGAATTTCAAAAACAAAATTAATAATCAATTTAAATCTATTGATGTTTTAATTTTAGTCTTTTTTTTACATTATAAGAAAAATTATTTTAAGTAAAAAAGACGAAACAAAGTTTGTTGTACTAAGTTACGTATTTTTTTAAATGTATTTTAATTAATAAAAATTGGAAGAAATTATGTTCACCTCGATTTTGAAATTAACAATACAAAAATTAAAAAAATAGATTTAAAAAATACTTTTTTTAACTTTAAAATTGTGGTTTGTTTAATTTATTTTTGCAAAAACTCAAATAATAAAAAATGAAATATGAAAAATGTTTTATTTTACTAACAAGTTCAATTTCAAACAAGAAAATGCTCATAATATTAAATTAAAGCTATTTTTTTATTTGAGACTGAAAAATATATTTGAAACATCGCAATTTTTTCATGTTATTTCAACATTTGATACATTTTGTAAATCAAACACAAAAATTGAACCATTTATATTTCAATTTATTAACAATAATTTACTAATTGAAGTCTTATTTATATAAGAAAATTTTCAATAAATTAAGTTTCAACACCAAAATATAGAAATAAAAGAAGTAGAAATACATCCTTATCAAATAAATTTCTTAAATAAGATACTATTTTTAAAAATAAAACACAGCAAAATATTGATTTTCACTTACTCGCTATATTAATTAAAAGACAAATTTTGCTTAAATCTAGAATATAATCGTCATTTCTTAATTCTGGAAAAATAAATAAAATTTTTAAACAACTATCATCTAGGTTTCAAAAGGCGCCTCATATAAATATATTAATTAGCTTAAAATATTTATATTTTATCAGTTAATGTTTAAATTTAAAAAATTGAATTACTAAAAAAAAAGTTATGATGCTTGATCTCAATGCACGCAAGTTAAAAAAATGTTAAAAACAGCTTTTCAGACAAGAAAAGAAACAGGAACCACTTTTATTTTATTTGATTAAAAAATTTAAATTATTTTTGGAATTTTTCTTTTGTTATCATGTCTTAAAGATTGGACTAATAATAAAAAAAAATTAATTTTGAATACATTAATATATTTATTTATTGATTTATTCTAAAGATCTTTAGAAATACAAATTGCCTACTGAGTAAAAGTTTAAAAATTTTAATTTAATTTTGATTAAAAAATGTTATTATTTTAAAATTTTATACAATCAGCTTCTCTATTATTAACCAATGATGTGTAATTAACCAGTGACTTATAATTAATAAAAAAGGACTTTGGTCTGAGTTGCTATATTACTAGAATCAGATATTGGTAAAAATGTATAATAACTAACCTCGTGGGACTTGCTAAATTCGCGCCTATTGGCGAATCCTTGTCGTTTTGAATGCAAATTGGGTGTTTTTAGGCTCATATCACGAAATTTTGTTCCAAAATTTGAGTTGTTGACAAATCTTGTTGGCAAATATTTGAAATACGCTGATTTACGTTCGTTTGTTAGGTTTGTTGTGCCGATTGCTTCGTCACTTTTGATCAAACTCGAATCCATTTTTAGTTTTAAATCAAAAATAATGTTCTAACTAAAAAATCTTCATATTTTGAATATAAAATCAATTTTTATTTTCAAAACTAGCTGATGATCGGAAAAAGAAAAGAGACACATTCGGAATTAACTCCGATAACAAAAATTTAAATAAATTATAGAGCATTGTAGCGATAGATTATTAAGCAAAGAAATAATCGAAGGTATTCACTTAAAAATCAACTGCAATATTTTATTTGAGCATTTTGGGAGTTAATAATGATTATAATAATCATCATCATCATTCATACCACACACACACACAAACACAAGCGGAATGAAATCGAAATTTAATTATTGCTATTAGAAAATAAAAAAAAGAACTAGGAAAAGAGAAATGAAAATTTATTCTCTTTTTTTTTGTGCTAATCCTTTAATTTTTTTTTTTGGAAAAGAAAATTATCGAAAACAATTTAATTCCTATTATTTTGTTTAGCAGTGGCTTTTTCAATAATTATAAATTGAGAATTTAAAAAATTTCTAAAAAAATATTTAATTGTATTCACTTTATTTATTTAAAAGGATTATAATTAGTGAAATGCCGGTTAGTTAAAAATCCAGAAATCCTGATGCAAGTACAGATAAGGCCAAAATTAAATAGCGGAAGCTTTCCTAACAATTCTGCTAAATTAAACATAGTATTATATTAATTCGAATATTTAAATTCGATTAATATAGTTCCATTTTTAGTACAGTCTATATTTTTTTTAGCTGATTAGGCAAAACAATTAAAATAATTTAGATTGATATTTGCTGAAAGTAAAACTGTGTGCGAGTTTTGCATGTTCATATTCCCTTTAGAGTTGAGTGACGTCATTGAACTTTGTTTACTCAACTGGGAAAGAGTCAGTCTAATAAAATTTTTGATATTAATTGATCAAAATTTTGTTTTATTTTAAAGAAAAAAAATTGACCATTCGATCAATGCTTATCTTATCGAAGCAAATCAATGCATGCAGCGATTTTATCTTGTTTAAAATTTGAACATCTAATCTAGTTATTTTGGATATACAGTTCTTTTTCATTAAATTACACAATAAAGTAAATTTTTAGGCTCAATTTTTTTTGAAGCCTGAATTTATTACGGTGATTGATTAGAATTACTGGTCTTAGACAAAAATAATTAATTTTAGAAGAGAGGATTTAATTTTTATTTATCCGGGATGAAAACACATAGACAATTAGTAATTTGGCAAATTTCTTCTAAAAACTACTCAAGAAAAAATAAAATAAAATAAAAAAAATGATGAATTTTTATTAAAACATGCTCAAAATATCTTAAATATGAAGTTTGTGTTATGTTTCTCATTTACTTTTGTATCAATCAATAATTTTTTGTTCCTGGTTCCCTGTTCGCTTTAGCTCACAACTCTGAATTAATCAAATATAATTTTTACTCTCTTCTCGTGTATGCTTTTATTATATATCAATAATTACATAATTCTCAACAAAAATTATTTGAATACTAAAGGCTATAGATTGAGCTGATTATTTCTCCAATGACAAATTTTTTCTAGTAGTCCTCTATCTCAACGCACTCAAATTTTATTAAAAAAATATCTTTTGATTCAAGACACAGAAATCAAGTAAACAGTAATCAGTAAATCATTTGATAAATGACAAACTCACTAAATGATACCTTTTTGACAGTGATGTCAATTCATAATTTAAAAAAATAAAAAAAAAACATTAAAATAATTTAATACTGACAGCTGAAGACTGGTTTTTAATTAAAAAATTAAACTATTTATTAAAAAAATGTTTAACTAATATATTTTTCTTTGATTTTTTGATTAAAAGAAAAATTTGTTGCAGGAAAATATAATTTTAGAGTTGGTTAAAAATATTGGTTTTACATGAGAACGTGATTTTTAAATTAAACAAATATATTGTGGGAGCCAAGTGAATATGAGTATTTTTAGAGCCTAGATGATCTTTTCTTCAATAATTAATATTGCATGATTTTGACCTGTTTGATACATTCAGTTTATTATACAATTTACTGTTCATGTCATTTTTCTATATGGAATTAACTTAAAAAATATTGTTTTTAATTTTGAAATTAAATAATTGCTAAACTGTAGATCATGGAAAAAATGAACTGAAAATTTTCAAATTAACGATAATATTAAAGTGACACGCTCAGAGACATTAGCAATCATTAATAAAAATAATTAAAAAACTAACAGGAAATTCTAAAGTGCGTAAATCAGCTTTACTGGCTAGTTTAAGTAATAAATATGTTTTTTTTGTCTATTTTAAATTATTATATTAATTTAGATATTTTAAATTATTTAAAAAAAATTAAAAAACTTGAACAAACTAGCAGTTTTTTAAAAATTATTTCTGTATCTCTTTGGAAAATTAATTTTGTTAATAAATTTATTTTGAACTATTTACAACTCTGTTTTTCACAAGTCAGAATTAGTCAAAATAAAAAAAAAACATTTTTTTTTTAATAAAATAATTTCAACTTCTAGGTATTAATTTATATTCAAATATTTTTGATTAACAGAGAAAACATAAAGTTATCAATTAAAATAATACATTTAGAAAATATTTTTTAAATTAATATCTAAATTGATGGAAAAAAATGAAATAAAAACTTCTATCATCAAGATTTTGTATCTTTTTTTCGAATATGCATTTTTTTTTTTTTTTTTTTTTATATTAAAAAATTCTAAAAAATAGAGAAAAATTACCAAAAAAAAACTTTATAAAATTAGTTTGGTCCGAAGATTTTATGCTTTTATGTTTTTTAACGTATTTTTTCATGCATCTAAAGGCTTTTCATGAAATTAATCAAATAAAACTTAATTGCTTTAAAAAAATGATAAATATTAAAATTATATATAATTGAAAAAATAAGTAAAATTGGTTTTGGACTAATTTTTAAATTTTTGTTTTAAATCTATTCAATTAAATCTATAAAATCAAATTTTGAAAAAAAAAATCTTTTAAAATAATAAAAAATAATCAGACTTTTTTTGAATTAAAAATATTTTAATTTTTTTTTTAATGATATTGAAAAAAAAAACAATTATAATTAAAAATTTATTAGATCATGAAATAGATAAACAATATTAATTGATATTACTTAATTTTTTTAAAGTATTTTACTAGAATGGTAAAAAAATGAGCTCTAATGAGTTAATGCAAAAATGAAATTTTAATTTTTTTTCAAAAAAATCTTAATTAGATTCCGAGTACAATAGGATTTTTTTAATTTTCAAGGAAACATTTTTTAAATTGAAAAATAAGCGAATACAACAATAGTAAAATGAAAAACAAGTGAAAACATGATTTATCTTTACTTTATTTTTTTTTAAATATGACACAACTTATTTTATTATTTGAAAATTTATCAAATCTCTCATTAGAAAATATATTTCTATAAATATCTCCTAAATTAATCAGCAGGTAAAAAATCTGATCTTTTTAGGTATTAATTTTTAATATTTCTACTTAAATCAATAAAACGGCGACACGCCGATACTGGTCTATTTTTAAATCAGGCTAGAATCTAAAATTTTACAACCCACAATTTTTATTTCATATTGACAGCTTTATTTAAAATTTTTCCTTAGTATAAAAATTATAAAGTTGACCAACCTTATTAATTTGGCTAAAATCCGACATTCGTCTGTGTCCATTTTTCCAATTTTTTCCCGAACCACCCATCAAAAGATTGAGAAAATTATTTTTAGAAGTTGGATTTACGTTGCTATTTGAGCTTGAATTGTTGAAAGCTTTGAAGAATTTACGACTAGAGCTTGCAGAATCAGGCGTTAAGTCATTATTTGTTTTCATTCTAAAGTAAAAAAATATTTTCAAAATTTAAAATTGAAGATTTTTATTCAAATATCAATATTGAGTTATTTCTATTTATAAGTAATCTACCTCCAATTAGTGCTACTCTCTTAACAATTTAAATTAATAAGATTAAAGATTATGGTAAAAATCTCAAATAGCTTTGGAAATAGTCGAACGAATTATAATTTGTTTTAATTTAATTAAATATATCTGTAATGGATCGATATTTTGCTAATTTTGGGAACCACTTTTCAAAACAGCCAGACCTTGATTGGATTTAATTAGATTCTATTTTTTGGCAAACAATGATTCTAGAATTTTAAATCAGCATGATATTTCCGCTTCTAGTTTTTCATTATTTTAGACTAAAAATAAATTTAAACATTAATCATTTTAAATCGTGAAAAGTTTAAACATTAATTAAACAGTTCTCAGGTAAAAGAAATCTAACTTTAAAGAAAAAATTTAATTAAAAAATATTTATAATTTAAAATTTTCAAAAAATTTAATAATAATATATATAAGCTACAGCAAGACTAGCTTGTGGAGGTCACCTACGGTAGCTCCTTGTGCATAGCACATATAAAATACTGACAGAATAAATACAGTTGGATTTTTTAGGTATATGTATAGTTCAATTGATGGATAATTTTACATTCAAATTGAAACCGCAATAATATAATAATTAAAAAAAAAAAATTGAAAATTTTATAAATAAATGTTTATAATAGTTCATATAAGTAAGAAACTAAACCAATGAAGTAAACAGTATTACCAACTATTCAAATGTTGATGGATTAACAAGCATTTCAGTTTTAAAAGAAGATTAATTTTATGCTTGGAAATTTTCTGTGAATTATAAGAATATTTATAAAAGTAAAAAAAGGCGTACAAGTATAATGTTTCACATACTTAAAAAATAATTTAGCTAATTGAATAAAATCTAAAATATATTTTATTTTGGAGCAATTTCTCAAATGAATTGGTAAATATTTGGTCTAATAGAATTAATTTACCTATTAAACTTTGAATTTTGAAATTGAAATTTCTCAATAATTAAAAAGATAAAGCAGACTTAAAGATTTTTCTTAAACCTTATGCTCTCATTTGCCAAATTATAAGAAATTAAAACTAAATTAATAGTCATCTTAATAGTGTCTTGAAAATATTGCTCAATTCTAAAATTGTCAGCTAGTCTAAGATTTGGAGACAAAGAGATCAAACCGAACCTATCAAAACAATCAATATTCATAGAGAATTTTGCTCGTGCAATAATTAGTTTTAAGAAGGCTTTTAAGCCTTAGGGATTAATAAACTGAATAAATCTTTTTTTTTTACTTAATTGAAACCGCTTTGCAGATTTTATTGAAAATATTTGTTTCCAATCATTCAGAATGATAGATTAATTGAATTTAAGTGTTAGAACAAAACATAAATAATCAATAATTAAGTAGATATAAGATTGATTTTTTAAATTATTTTTAAGCATTTCACTCTTACCTCTATTATTAAAATTTTGTGACTAGAATTTAAGGAATTTAATTACATTTCTTTTAGTTAGAAAAATTTAAATCATCTAAGAAAATTTTAAATTTTGCTTAAGAACATATCCTTAGACATGCTCTAATTAAAATTCTCAAGCTCGAATCACACTTTAAACCCTTAGATATTTGAATTAATTTCTAAATTAAAATTTGAGTCTCTGAAATTTGATAATCTATCAATTTTAAGAAAACGACGACAAAAAGTTAAGTTATGTGACTGTTCAACATAAAATCCTAATTTACAGATTTTTTCTTTTTACTTTAGACAAAATTAAATAAAAGTTTAAAAGAAAATTTTTAATTTTAAAAGTATTTTTAAAATATTTTTAGCTGAAAAAATTCCAATTAAACTTTAAAAATCACAGCAATCCTAATTTAAATTTTTGGTGAAATATTGATGATTTTTTTATATTCTTAGAAAGGATTAGAATAAAAGAATATTAGTGACATAGCTAAGTTCTTTACAAAATTGAATAATTTTATTTAATTTGAAATCAATAATTCTATTTTGATGGTAATGTTAAAATATATTAAAAATGTCAAATTTTATTTCAAATATGCTTACTTTTTTCATCATTATTATTGTTTTAAATTGTTAGAGGTAAAACTTATTTGTTAAATCTCACGCAACACAAACTCGATCCAGTCCTATTATATTTCTTTGCAATTAAAAAGCTAAATATGAATTAAGTAATTTAATGTGGTTGCTGAATTAGTCACTAACCTGTTTTTTTATTGTTTGAAAAAGAAATAAAAAAATTCAATGTATAGTTAGATAAAATTATATCAAAATTAGAAAAAATAGCTGAAATTAAGTAAAATAAGTTATTCATAAAGGTTATTCATGTTTAAATATTTGAGGATTCAAAGAAAAAAAGAAGAAATAGTAAGGTAGCAATTACACAATTGAGTAGGGTATTAAATATATCTTGTTTTAAAGTCTGCTTTATATTCTTCCACCATTTTGAAAACCAATGAAATAGAATTACTCAATCATGTCTTAATAAAACTCTCATTCAACTTAATAAAAGTCGATTTGAGACATAGTTTAGAATATTAAAAGTCTGCCGATGGATGATGTCGGAGGGAGTATCATATTTTAAAAATCAGACTGCTGAATTTTGAATGACTTAAATTTTTTTGGTTTCTGAGAATAAATTTAAAGAAGAAAAACAATAGTTTAGGATCGTTTAGAATTGAATTGATCCAACTAAGGATCTGAAGTGTCGTGAAATAATAACTTAATTTGAACACGCATGAAACGTATGCTTCTATGTTCAAGACCTAGCCCACTTCCAAATATAATAATATATTTGTTTAATTGTTTGTTTTAAGTGTTGAAAAACCTTTCCTATTTTATATTATGAAAGCACATTAAAGTTAATGTATATAAGCGGTAATGTGAATTTCTAGAGCAAAAAGAACAAAAATTATCCTTTTATGGATAGATAAAAGATTTGAAAAATAAAATAATTTTAAAAAAAATACTGCACTTTTGTGCAACAAACTATGTTGCATCTTTTTTACCTAAAATAATTTTTCTGATGTAAATAAAAGACAAAAAATAAAGCATCATTAAGATTAAAATTGATTATTGATTCGGTTTACCCAAATAAAAAAAAAAACAAGTTTCTATTTTAGGTAAAAAAGATACAATAAACTTTGTTGCACAAAGTTGCAGTATTTTTTTTAAATAATTTTATTTTTTTAAATTTCTATTTATCAATAAAGAGATAATTTTTTGTTACTTTTGTTCTAGAAATTCACAAAACCTATATAAGCCAACACAAAGCTAAAGATTTATTATTATATTTCTTTGTGTTTCTTTATTTTCCTTCTATTTCATAAACTTATTTAACTTGGTCACTTAGAGTGGCCACTTTCTATTAAGATTTTGTAATAAAATATTTAAATAAGAAAATACATTTTATTTTAAATCCTGAACACTTTAGGATCGTTTAGGGTTTATTAATGTTTTGAGCTTAAACCCTATTTACTATTTTTAATGGTTATTGAATTCTGTCAAGTCTTGAGTTACAGCGTTCTTTTAACTAATCCACTGTTCGAGTAAATTTTAGTTTTGAGTCTATGGTAATTCTAATTGAAAATTAACACGAAAAATGTGAGCATTTTATTCTTATGATCTCTAGTCTCATATTAAGTGACCACTTAATAAATAAAAAAAATTTGAAGTTTTTATCTTATGTGAATATTAATTTTAGAATAAAAGTTTTAAATTCAAATGAATAAAAATAAAATCACATGAATTGAAATGCCATATATTATTATCTTTTTTAAATTTTAAGATAATTTAAAGCATTTTTTCATAAGTTTAAATTTTACACGCTTAATTCCTGATCAATTGTTAGTACATTTTCACTTAAACTCGACCAGACTTCATCTATCCTGGTCTTTTGATAGGATAGGTGACCAGGATAGGTACGTACTTTTATTTTTTTTGATATAAAAAATTTAGTGTTGGAATCCGTACAAGCGGACCCAAATCGGTCCCGAATCCGCTCCTTTTGGCGATCCAAATTTTAGGACTGTATAAAAATACGGCCAAAAAAATACGGGCAGTCAAAAATATATAAAATATAATAAGGAATTCAATTTAATTAATATTATAGATTTATTTAAAAAATTAATTACAATAAAGTTTTAAAATTTTTGGTAAAATTTTTTTTAACAAATAAAAAAATTTAATAAAATATCTTTTTTTTTTAATTTCTTTAAATTTAATTAATTCAATATTTTTGACTGCTCGTATTCTTATACGGTCCTAAAATTTGGACCGCCAAGCTGAACGGCCAACGGACCGCCTAAAACCGTTCGCTAAATGGACCGGATTCGAAACACTTAAAAAATTTAAAGAGTGTATTATACTGATGTGCAATTTAATGATGCGCATTAAAATAATTAAGTTAGATTAAACAGATCCATCAAAGAGATTATTTAGTTGCTCGTATTTGGTATGTATTTAGTTACTTTAGCAGTAAACCTAAAGCTTACTACTATACTAACTGGCTATTTTCGAATTTCTATAGAACTAGAGACTAAATTAGGCCACCAAGCCTTTGCAAAAAAGTTGTCTTGTATAAAATAGTTAATATTTTTATTAATTTTTTTTTATAAAAAATTTTTATATTCGTTAATTTATTTATTTCAATTTAAGTCCCATGGACAAATTGAAGTATGAAATAAAATTAAAAAAATAAAAATAAAAAGAGTAGAAAAAAAAATACATTTAAATGTCTATTTTACAATTTAATAATAATTTAGTTAATAAATTTAGCCCCAGATATTTGTTTAAAAAAGAACTAAGAAATTTTTAAAAATCAAATAACTTTTTTCTATAAGTTAAAAATTGCCGAATGTCACATCTATTTTCTATTGATAGAGTAAGAAAATAAAAAGATCGAATCAAGATTACTCCATTATGTTATACAGTATATTGCAAAAGTTTAGAAATTTTAACATTTTAATATTTTAAATGACAAGCCAAAACTCTTTTTTGGCATAGATTCAATCAATTTTGTACTCAGTCGGAATCTTTAACCACTCTTTTTGTAAAACCTCTTTTAAATGCTCAATAGAGGTTACTTTATTATCTACCAATTTGGCATCCATGTATGACGTAGATACTTTAAAATTTCTCTTTTTTTCTCGAAGCCTTAACTACGTAAACATGTGTCTCATGTTACTCTCTAATTCTATTCTAATTTTTTTTTATTTTATCTCGATTTTTTTTTCAACTTTATTCTTACGGAGCAAGAATGAGCTTTAGCTGGGTAAAGAAAACATATAAATTAAAATAAAATAAATATCATATTTATTTTATAAAATTTATCGGAACATAATGTTTTTTTGGAAAGCGAAGTATAGACGTAATTTTTAAAATCCGGTAAATTTATAATTTGAATTAAATTAGAAAAATCACGAGTTAAATTAAACATATTTTTTTTATAACTTAAATTTTTTAGCAAAAAAATTTATTAATGACAAAATTTTACTTAAAATATTTTGAAAAATTAAAAAAGTTTAAATTTATTAAATTTTTTCAAAAACTTGTCTTTAAACTTGAAATTTTAGAGTTTTTGGGCGATTTTCTTTTTTTCCTTAAACTAGAATATTTTATCTTGTATTTTCTCAGATCATCAGGTTGATTTTTTCGCTTATTTTTTAAATCGCTTCGACGAATTGAGTCAAATTTCAGTAATGGACAGTTAACTGAGCACATATTATCATTTTCTTTGAATTCAATTAAAGAATGAAAAGTTTTACCATAGCCATTTTCTGAAAATTTACGAAATCGATAACAATATGGACAGCCGGAATATGAAAACGAATAAAAATTTTCATTTCTGGAACTGGTCGAGATTGTGGAATAGCTTTTTTTATTAATGTTATTTTTGTTGAAGCTGTATTCTGAAGTAAGTTTGTGATCATAAACATTATTGTTTTGGTCCGAATAGTTTTGTAGGGGTTTTTTTTCAGATTCAAATTTTACCTTCGATTTACTTGGAGTTTTTATTAATTTGGACGAAATGTAATATTTTGTTTTAAATCCTATTTTGGTTGAGTCTTTTCGACTTAATCGAGAAAACCGAATAGTTAACAGGCTATTTAACGTTTCCCTTAAATAAATTAAAATTAAAAATTTTATTTTATTTTATTTTGGTGTAAGACTTTTTTCATGTAAAATATATTATAATTTGTGAAAAAGCTAAAATATTTGAATGTTGAATTTCTATCTCCAGCAAAAATTTTTTTTTTGTTTTTAATTTTAAATTTTAAATATATTAATTTTAAAATTTTCATTTAGAAAAAAATTTCTTTGAAAAATTTTTGCTGAATTTTTTTCAATTTAGCTAATAATTTTTGAAAAAAAAATTCTTTAGTCTCGATAGTCGGAAATTAAAATGGAGAATTAAAAAAATTAATAAAAAACTCACTTAAAATTTTTGATTGTTAGCATATAGATGAAGAAATTAATGATTAAATTTGTCTCATAGAACATGATGACAAATTTTCTCGCCAGCATAAAGTTTAATGCTCGTTTCACATTTAAATGGAAATCAAAGCTAACATCTTTGTTGTAGAACATGTCTAGAATGATGAGCACACCGGTAGGACTAATCAAAACAATGAATATAATAGACAACAGTATGACAACACGAGTAGCTTGGGTGATTTTTTTAGAATGCTCAAGCGGATAAAATCGTTTGTGTATCCGTGTGGTTATTTTTATTTGATTAATTATCAACAGATTCAAGATTAGTGTTACAAATTCTGGAATTATGGCCCAAAGAATGGTGCTGATATTTACAAAAATCGGTAGAGTTACATTCCGACTTCCTACATGAGGAAACTTTTCAAATGTGGAATATGTCTCTACACCAGCAGTCTTAAACTTGAATGTGCTCCACACGCACACTGCAAATATAAGAATACATAGAATAGTTTTGGCGTTTTTTCTTGTACTAAACAAATTTTTTTTTAGAGGCCACATGATACAAAAAAAACGCTCTGTTGACAAAATGACCATAATCCAAACTGGTGAAAGCAAACAAACTTCGACTAAATAGCCATTTAATATACACACAAAATTGTACATTTGCCGTGAAAAGTCTTCTTTAAAAAATGACCAGGAAAAATTGTACAAAAATGATTCTAGAGAAAAATTGTAGAAATCAGCCAAGCGCGAAAGCAAAGGCACTAGTATGTTTACATGAATGTTGAGCATTTCGGAAAAGCTAAGAGCGCCCAGATAAATGTTCTGTGAGTTTCGCTTCTTCATACGATAAAAACATCCAAAGCTAAGAGCATTGAAAATAGTGCCAAATACAACAATTAAAACACTGTACACAATTAGAATTTTGTCGGCTAAATTTACCAAGCGCACTGTTTTTTCCAAATCAACTAAAATGTTTTGATCTTTGTTGACACTAATGAAAAAATTCGACGAATCATTATCCAACATTTTCTCTTTTATCTCATCTAAATTAAAATTTATATTTTTTTTTCTTAAAAAATATAATTTCAAAGTTTTTAAGTCTCAATGAGAATCTTATGTTTGATTTTTTAATTAAAAAATAAAGCTTGCAGTAATTCCGATTCAACATTTTTAAAATCAATATTCCAAATTTTTTACTTAAATTTATTAAGTACTCGAAAAATATTATTTAAAAAAAGAGATTTAAAAGGCTTAAAATAAGATAATTTGAATGAGAAAAAATTAGGTCTGTATAAAAGTAGTAGTAGCAGTATTTGCAGTAAAGGTATTTCTATCTACCTTAAAGCGTTTAGCTTTATTATCTGTCAAGATTTGGCGGACTTTGCTTTTAACCTTTTCGCATTAATTGCATTCATTTATAAACTATTTCATGATCTTACTCAACGGTTTTGTAAATAAATTACATCTTTTTAAGCTTTTTACCAATTCCAATAGATTTGTGGTGCAAAGGTGAAAATTCATTTTTCCTAAAGTTAATCTTTTATTTAGTAAATAGTTGATTATTTCGTTCATAAGTTCCTAAGAAATGTTAAAGATCTTTCTCTTATTCTTTTTAAGTTTCTTCTATTTTATCAAAGTATAAGTCGAGAAAGACTGGACTAGTTACTTTTAACTTACATTTTTGCTAAAAGAATTTTTAATTAATTAAATATAATTAAATATTTAATTCAGTAATGATTTATAAAAATTATCAAACAAAGATTATTTTTGATAATGATGCATATAACAACCAAAATCAACAATACTAATTTTCATAAATAGAGTAAGAAAATCAGCTAAATCACAAATTAGCTTTAATATGAATAAATTTTGAATTTTCTTGGAAAAATTACGGTTATTTGGGATATAATTTTTTCTTAGCTTTTCTCATAAACCTTGTAATTCTTTTTTCCCGTTTTATCTCGTAAAAACAATCACGTTTTTTATCTGCTTTTTTTTTCTCTTGGGAACCATTTTTGAATTAAAAATGATTTTTTATCAAATATCAACACAATATTTCATTAATACATTTTTTGTCTTATAAAGTATTAAAGGTTAAAATGTTTTAGATTTTTAGATTTTCATATTTTTAGATTCTGTGTACAATATTTCAGAAAATTTTTAAGAATTTTTTGTTTACTAAATAATTTGGGAGAGATATTCTGAAATAATGCACAAAAAATCTAAAAATATGAAAATCTATAAATTATCTATAAAATTATTTTCATTTCTCCCTCAAAATTACTTAATTTTTAGGTGCCTGTGTTAAACTTTTGAGTAAAAAAAGCCCTATTTGGTAAATCCAAAAGGGTTTTTTACTTCCTTAAAAATAATATATATATATATATATATGTTTTATAAGAATTAAAAAAATACAATTTAATTTAACACTAAAAAAATAGAATTATTAAAAATGATGACAAAAATACTCTAAGCTAAACACTAGAATAAAAAAATTGAAAAAAATAGTAAAATAAAATTGAAAATTTTGAATAAATTATTTTATTTTTTAATTTTTTAAAATTTCATCAATCAGCAAAAAAAAACAGCAAAAGTATACTATAAGCTAAAAAATAATAACACTTATTCTACTTTCCTATTACAGAGCTAAATCAATAAAAAAATAAATGATATAAATCCGCAATTTTTATCTCATCCGTTTAGATTAAAATAATCCCTATTATATTTCTTATAATTTATTCATTTTCCTGTTACAAAAAACATTTTTTCTTTTTTTGGAATCAATAAATTTTGAAAAATTCATCCAAAAAATTTACTCATTAATAATTGGTGAAAATCATGGCGATAATATAATCGAGACAATTTTAAAAAATAAAAACATGGCGTTTTATAAAAGGCGAAATTTAAAACTCAGGAGACATTAAAAAAGAGGATAAAAAAATTACTATGAAATATTGATAATTTTTCAAATGAAGAAAATGACAAAAATACTAAATTTTTAAATTTTCAAAATAGAGAAAAAAAATTTTGACTGCTTTAAATTAATTAATACTTTAGGTTGGCTTTATTAAAAAAACATTTTATCAAATAAAAATACTTTTAGAAAATTAAAAAATAAATCAGCCCAAATAAATTTTCAGCTTGTCTTTTTCTCAAGATTATGTGCCTTAAATTACGATTGAAAATATTCTAATTATATTAAAAAAAAACGTGAGACGAAGAAATTTGTTTGCGATAAGCATTCACCCGACTGCTAAACTCTTTGCTCTTTTAATAAAAAAAATATATAAGTTTTTGATTTTAATCAAATGAAATGTAAATAAATTAGAACAGAGAATTAAACTAATGGAATTGTTTATAAATTAAAGCTAAAAATCGATTAAAATAATCTTTTAGAAAACTTTTTTCTTAAATTGAATTGAGTAAAACATTTGGTAATATTTCTAAGTCAAATGTGCCAAACTAGTCGAAATGGTATTTTTAATTAAGAACAAAAATGGGTCTAAATATCTAACAGTAAAATTTTAAAAATCATTAAGCTGTTAACATATTTTACTAAAATAAAATTGAAAAAAGTACAAAAAAAGTTAATCGAACTTATATTTTACTATAATTTGATAGCTCACTCTAAAATTGGCTCAAAAACAATACGGAAACTCTTTATAAATAAAAAAATGGCTGTTTGATTGATCGGAAATTGCACTAATTTTAAATTTTTTTTAATAAAATACTTGAATCATGAAAAAGTCATAAGCTGACTTTGTGATAAACCTTTTGCCATAAACTCATCCCGTTTTTTGCTTTATCTCTATATCAAAATAAATAAAATCATCACAGGTTTGATTAAATTTTTGGTGATGCTTTGAAAAATAAAGACTGGAATAGAAATTCATTTAGATAAGATTGAAAAAATATGATTATATTTATCAAAATCAAAACTTCAGACTCTGTTTATCATGCGTTGATCAAACATTTATTACTTCCATTGACGCTGTGTGTAAAAATAAAACTCGTGATTGAAAATGTAAAGGAAAAGCGTAAATTTAAATTTTTATTAATTTAAGCTTTTATCGATAAGAAATTGTGTTGCGTTACTAATTTTGTGTTAACGGTTAATAATAATTAAGATTTTTTACATTTAATTATTATCATATATGTTTTGGTAAGTGATTTAGAATAAAATCCTTGTTAGGGTTTTAAAAAATAAAGATTATTTTTAAGAGCAGAATTGAGATTTTTATCGAAAATTCGACAAACAATGCTTAAAGAAAAAGAATCATATTAGAGTTTTTTTAAAATAAAATCTATTTTAATAGATTTTTTCTAATTAAATTAATAAAGTAAAATTTTTTTATCTGCAAAAATTTATCTAATCAAGCATTACTATTATCATCTTAAAAATTTGATTAAATTTTAACATTTAAATTCTTTTCTTTTGTCTAATTTTAAAATCTTTTTAATCATAAACCCAGCTATACACGAGTTTATATATGCATTAATTATTATTTTATTGAAAATATAATTAATTAAACACTTGAGTAATTTTAATAATTAATTAAGTTAACTGAATTATGATGAAAAACCCTGGCTATAAATTTTTTCTTTAAAACAAACAAGACTAATTTTTTAATCAAAAAATAAAAATTAGCTGTTTAATTTTTATTTTCTAACACTTGACTAGCTTTTTTTTTCCTTTTATTAATTTTGGTTGATTAAGATTGAATAAAAAAAATATGCAAAAATATTCCCTTAATTTAGAAATCGGCATTTGTTCAATTAGTTTTTATTAGAGGCTGCACATCGACTTTTTTTATTGCGAATTCTAATTATTAGACTCAGAATAATCAACACTGGATCTTTAGCTTTTGGTAAACATAAATAAAATCAATGCATTCATTTCACTTAACAGATCAACCCAGCAAATGAATTATTCTAATCCAAACATGATTTATCATCAAAAAGAAATTTGGTCATGAAACTTATTTTTAGGTCTAAATGAATATAAAAAGTAATAAATCATTAAAAATTTTTTAAAATTTATAACTAACTCTACGCAATTATTGAAAATAAAGTCTAAAATATCAACATTAATTTTAAAATGCAAAAAAATTCGATATATTAATTGTAATCAGATTAACTCAAAATAATCCATCATATGGAGAATTTTCTGAAAATTGTAATTTTTGAATAGATGCAGTTAAATTCTATTTAATTAAATTAATTAGAAAAAATCACGAGTAATCCCCAGATAATTGCTGAATTTTAATTCAAATTTTTTACATTAAAAATTAAAGGTTTTATCTTCAACTCTTCTTTATTTTTGTCTTACTAGTGTAGTGAGTTATCAATTAAACTTGAAAAAAGATGTAAATTTCCTATTAAAAATTTTAAAATTTATACAATTAAAAAATGAAGACAAATGAATATCATAAAAATTACTTTCCTTTTAGATTTTCATCACATTATCTATTTTATTAATTATGGGTTAGCCAAATAAGCTAGGTTTTTTTGCTGTCCTAAAACTTTGAGTCTAAACTTTAGATTAAACTAAAGTTATTAAAAATGATATATGATATGACATGCGGTCATAGAACAGTTTAAAATTAATAAAATTATTTTAATTTTAAACTGTTCTATGACTGCGTGTCATATCATAGATATACCTAGCTAAATATTTGTTTGATTAAAAAACTTTTTATGAAAATCAGCCTATTTAGAATCATATCAATATCAATTTCTTTAGCTTATAACTCAAAAAACGCTGCAAAAGTGTTTCAAACGATCTGAAATCTTAATATATTAAAATAAAGCATTGAAATTTTTGCTAGTGACATACTTCTAAAAATGGTAAAAAATCGAAAAAAAAATTATTTTTTCCAAAATTTATTAAAAAAATTTAAAAAATAAGCATTTTTTGTTATTTTTTTCTGCCAAAAAGGCCATTTTTTTCGCTGTAAGCGTTTAGGGATGATTTTAATAAATTTACGTTAATCAATGTAATTTTAATAATTCTAGAAGTAAATTTAATCTTCAAAATTAAATTTAATTCAAAGGAAAGAAAAATTCATTAAAAAAAATTGAAAAATTAATTTAGTTTTTTTGTCCTAAAATACAAACATTCCAATCAAAGTTTTTCATTAGAGAAATTTTTTTTGAAATTTAATTCTTTGTTTTAAAAAATAAATTTGACTTAATCTAAATCTCAATTTTCATAATTATTTTCGTAAAAAAATATTACTGATCTCTGCGAGTCCAAAATTTTTAAAATAAAAACACATTTCTTTGCGTTACGGTGAACGTACTTATAATTGCAATTTTATCAAAGAATATAGCACCTTAAATGTCTTAAATTTTTCTTACATAGACTAAAGCATCATTAAAAAAATAAAGCCAAAAAAAAACAATGAATCAAAGACAATGTTTAAAAAAGAGGGGTTGTTTTTAATCATGGAAATGCGATAATTTAAGATGGTCTAATTTAATATTTTAATTCTATCTTTAAATAAAAATCAACCAAAATAGGATCAACAAAAAGGATAAAATGCATTTAAATCTTGTTCAAGTCGCTTTGACATATACTAAGAATGATAGAAACATTATTTTGGCTACTTTTAAGTGAAAAAAATAAAAATGGCATGAAAGAGAATAATTTAAAATGAGACGAAACTAACAGGAAATTAAGCTGTGGGTTAGAAGGTTTATAATACTATCCTTGAATAAGAACAAAAAAAGATAATTAATTTTTAAAAAAGCTACCCTGACAACTATTTAAAAAGCATCTCAATTAAAAATAGAATCAACAATAAAATATAATTATGTATAAAAATTAATTTCTAAAATTTTTTATTAATGTTAAAGGGTTTAATTCTTAAGAATAAATGAAACAAAAGAGAAACTTTTGTAAAGAATTTTTTTAACTATAAAACTATAAAAATTAACTATAAAAAAATAGTTCTTTAGCTTTTTAATTCGGGCATTTTATTTTCTAAAGATATATTAATCTTATTCAATTAATTTTTACAATAAATTGAAACAAACAATTAAATTAATGATTTAATTTTTATAGAAAAATGATCAAACATGTCAGATATTAGAGCCATTTTCAATTTCGTATTTAAATTTATAGGAAAATTATCTATCAAAAAATCAATAAAAATTATGAACTCCATATGTTTTTAACTTAACTGTGTTATAATTTTAACTTTTTTCACTCAGCAATCAAATGGAGTGTCATCCAAGATTTTTTCGTATCGAGAAAAATTAATAAATTTAATTTCTTATTGTTTTATTTTACTTTTTTTTGAGGCGTTTTTTTTAAACCAATTAAGTTAAATTCATTTTTTAGTCTAAATAAGCCTAAGAACAAAAAATTTTTTTTTTAATAAAAAAATTTAAAAAAATTTAAATTTTAATTCCCTATTTTTTTTCATCCGATTCTTATTGATTGGAATTGTCTGTATAAATGAAACCAAAATCTTCATGAATTTAAAACTAGCTAAGATTCATATAACAAGTGGAAAAATATTTAATTATATTTTGGACAGAAAGTGAATTTTAGCTTTTCAAAAATTAAATGTAATTTTCATGTTATTTGAGGAAAAATGTTAATAAAATTAGATAACAAAAAATTATTTGAAAATAATTTTAATCAGAAAAAATTGCCCTTCTTAATCAAAATCTGTTGAAATTAAATACTCAACAAGTCTTATTTAAAAGCCAAATAAATAATAGAATTTTATTGATTTTTCTTTTTTTTTTGTATAGGCTGATTAAAACTTTTTTTGGTTGATAATTAATTATTTAAATTTTTAACTAAAATTAATTTGATGTTCATCATCGTTTAAAAATAATTATTAAATAATTAGACAATTCATATTTTTAAACTTATAAAAAAAGCGTTTCTTATAAGCTGAATATAAAAAGGTAAATAAATTTAAAAAAGACAAATAAAAAAAATGATATGATTTTTCTAATATGAATTAATTAGAATCATGAAAAAATTCAATTCTTTTTATTTATTCTTAAAAGTTTTTTACTTATATAGATCCATATATAGTCGCAGCTCTTTTATGCTTAACGCTCGGAACCAAAATAAACAAATAGGCATCAAATTTTACGAATAAACTTTATTAATGCTTATACAAAAAATGAAGTAGGGGCCGAGAAAATTCGTAAGAATGTCGAATGTTGGTTAAAAGAGCTTTGACTGTATTTTTAAAAATATTTTTTTTTACTAAAAAAGATAAAAATGCAAAATGGAGGAATATACCTGCCTAAATTTTATAAAACTATAATTCTATAAATAGTCTACACTATTTTTCTTCAGTTTATTTGCTGAAATAAATTCCATCAATTTATGCCCAATTATATTCGATCAATCTAAATAGATAAATTTTTTTCAATAAAATAATTAAAAGTTTTTGTTTAGATTTTAATTTAAGCTTTAAAAGCAGATTATGAGAGAAAATCATTTGAACAGAGTTAAAACTGTATCAATTAGAAATTAAAAACTTAATCTCGACTTGATATAAAGGATTCTAATCTAATTTTATCACTCATCGACTTATTATTTGGTTAATTAATTTTACCTGTTTGCGCACTTAGAATTATATGTTTATAAATATTTATTAATAAAAAATAAAATAAAAATAAGACCAATTTCATTAAGAGAACTGGTTTAATCATATAAAAATTGCTTCATGAAGATTTTATCATGAAATATTTTTTAAATCGGGCTTTTAAACGCTACAATAATTTTATGCATACAAATTTTATATAATGAATTACCACTAAACAGTAATATTTTCGATCAGCTTTTAAAAATAAATGTTTGGAATTTTACAAAAATTTTAAAATCCTCGTTTATTTTTTTTTATTAAGACTTCATGGTTGCAAGATAAGTTGATGGTGAAACCATTCGGTTTGGGATACCAAAATGCGATTGTTCAAGATAACTCAGAACTAATTTCTCATAAATGTTTACAAGGGTAAGCATGAGTTATGGCGTTTGTGATCCATTTTTTAAGTACTTATTAAATACTCACAAAATCCTGTCGATTTTTTGGATAAATTTACTATTTAAAAGATTAAATCTTTAACTTTTTCAAAAATTTTTTTTGTTTCAGGTTCTTGAAAAATAAACTGGAAAAATCAGAAAAAGATCGATTTTTTGCCAAATTTTTAAAAACTTTCAAAAATTTTATTTAATTATGTTTAATTATAGCTTTTTTTTTTATTTTTAACCGCAAGCCTGCTTGCTGTAGCTTATTATTATTAGACTTTGAAAAAAAAAAACAATTAATAAATACAATTATTACAACAGCAAAAAATACATTTTTTTAACGCGTTTAACGAGGGAAACGCGAAAAAAATGATATGAAAATGAAATTATATTTAACAATTACAATGAGGCCGTCAAAAGTATTGAAAAAAATTGGATTCACCAAAAAACTCAAAGCTCCAAAAATGGAATAAAAGAATATTATAAATGTTCCATTAATTCGCAAGCCTAAATCTGGAGCTTGAAATCAAATATAAAATTTCTTATTCTATTACACTTAATTTTGTTTTTATTAAAATTTTTTTTTCTTTATTAAAGAGTATTTTTATAAAAAATAATTTTAATTTTACTTAAGTATTTTTAGACAAAAAAGGATTTTTATCTCACAAGAGTTTTTTTAGAAAAAAAAAAGTATTCTAATATCACAAGAGTATTTTTACAATGCAATGAGAAATTTTAGAAAAATGAGGATTTAAAGTTATATGATTATTAAATAATTTAAATAGTAAAATGATTCTATGAATAATAAAGAATTAACTAACTTCTAAACTTTTTCCTTATTTTTGAGTCAGTTTTTTTTCGTTTAAACGCGTTAAAAAATAACGTTTTTTTCTTTTTTTAATTTTTTTTTCACTTATGTTTATATAATTTACAGCTGTATTTAATATAAATAATTACTTGAAAATTATAAAAAATTAATTTAATTAAATAAGTTAATCTTTTTTAATCTTTAGGAAGGAATAAAGAGATTGAATTGGAGAAAAACTAGTTGAACATGCCCATACTTGAAAAAGCAATTATGCGATAGTATTTTTGTTGAAAAAGGAACAAGCAAATTATTAATGCTCGGGGCGTTCAAGAATAGATTTTAAAGTCGTGAAACTCTGCTTAGAAAAAGACACTATACCATATTAATAATTATTGATATCATTATTAATATTCAAGTATCAGTCTTACGACCGGATTAAAATCGTTGAAGTTATAAAAATTCAATAAAACTATTTAACACTCAAAACCCGGAGGGGTTTTTTGGACCCCTTGAGTTACTTTTTATTTTTTATTTTTTTTCCATG
>VANL01000167.1:0-56301 GCA_006352455.1 Brachionus sp. 'Tiscar'
AACGAAGTGGAATGGGTGAACCCTCTGGTTCCAGCAAACTCACTCTTCCTTACCGGACCGGCCAGAGGCATCAGAGGCCACCACCAAATGTCTACAAAGAGCCAATACATTCACGAACAGAGTGGTTAATGAATGGAACGCCCTGCCAGCCTCCGTCGTCAACGCCACCTCGGTAAACCAGTTCAAGAACCGATACTACGCCTTCCGGTCTTGTACCCAAACTACCGCTCCATAGACACCGCTTCATATGTCAATTGTATACTTAAAATATTTCTTTCTTTTTCTGATTAGAATGCATTTCCAGTTTTTTTTTTATTCTTGTAAATACTAACTAACTTTTTTTTTACCCTAAAATTCTAATTGTATATTTCTATCAGTTTTTTATCTCATTATGTGCAATGAGCTACCATAGGCGACCTCTCATGTAGGCCACCTCCGCAAGCTAGTCTTGCTGTAGCTTTTTTATAATAATAATAATAAATGGAATCTAGCTGGTTAAATTAGTTTTTTTCAGTTTTTAAAATTTTTGCAATTTTTAGGTGATGTTGGATTTAAATCTTTTCTGGCAAAATTTTTATTTCTGGCTATAGGAGATTAAAAATCTGAAATTAAAATTAGATACCTTGAGCAATATTAAAAGGAATATAATTTAATATGAGCCAATAGCAAATTCATAATCCCCTAGATAGGCGGTTATTTAAAAGAATATAAAGATCAAAAAAATAGTTAGAAAAACCAAAAGATGCTAATGTTTCTATTTTTGGTTGAAATTTTAACTTTAAAATCAAGTTTGTGCGTCAGTTTATATGGTAGTTATCAATCGCAAAATAATCATTCAATCTTTTCAAATGAAATTGAAGCATTAAGTCGGAGAAATATAACTTCATGCACTGATCCATCTTATAAAGAATTAAAAATAAGATATTCTAATTTCAAGCATGATCTTTTGAAGTTTGATCAATTAATGCTCAAGGCAAAATTTATGACAAATTATCAAAGAATTTTAAATGTTTCTTTTAATATTGAAGATGATAAATCAAGCAGTTCATATTGTCACAAGTCAAGATATTTTTGTGATGTAGGCATGAAATTTGAATTTCGATCCAACATGATTCCAAAGTATTTAATTAAGAAAAAGTGTTTATGTCAGTTATGTAGCCCTAATGGAAAAATGAATCAAAATTCTCTTAATTATTACAAATGTTTTGATATACAAAAAGAGCAGCTAGTTTTAAAAAGAGGCAAATGCAAATTGAATGGTTTATTTGAGTGGATATTTTCTGTTGAATCAATAGAAAAAGGATGCACATGTGGCACCCATTTAAAATTAATACCATTTTAAATTTGATTTATTTTTTAAATTTATTTAAAATTTAGTGTTCATTTAATTATTAAAAATTAAAAATAAAATTTAGTCATAAATATCTTTAAATGAATCATCTTCAAATAAACCTGCTTTCCACGTAACAACTACAACTTTTGGTTTGTTTTTCTTAGACGCTTCATCAAAAACTTTGTACAAAAAAACTCGCTTGAGAGCTCGTTTCCCAATTTTTTCGTCAACATCACCAATTAAGTCTATACGATCATTCTCTTTTACCTTGATTATTTTAAATTAAAAAAAGAAATTATGAAAAATTAAGAAGGATACCGAGTGACTTTTTTTAAGAACTTTTTCCCCATTCAATCTTAATCTTCCTGAATAAAAACTATCGTCTATTTTTCTTAAATTTAATAAAAATTATCTTTGAAAAAAAATCATGTTTATTAATTTTACTTTCTAGAAATATTTAAACCTGAGGCTAAGATTGAATCTACACGCAGAGATGGCACGTGTTTTTGAGTTATTTTAAATCCTGGTTTAAATAGAGAAGTATCTATTGAGCTGATAAATTCTTCCCCATCATCGTCTTCTAGGTCTTCGTACTCTTCGTCATTTTCTTCCTCATTTTTAATCTTTGAATTTATAATAAAAACTATTTAAAGAAATATGGTTGGAAAATTTTACATTTTTATTTCTTTTTGAATCACTTTTTTTGCTTAAAAATCTTAAATGATTTATTGAGATAGGCGGATTACTAAGATGAGTAGGAATCTTTATTAATTGCTTATAAAATGTTTTTTTTGTATGAATATTTTTAATTGAATTTAGAGGTATAAATAATTCTCTAAGATTATTTTTAGTCAACGATCTTAGCATTTTTAAAAAAAGTAAGTGAACTAACCAAATATAATTATACACATCATTATATTTTTCATTGTGTATTATTTTAGTCTTTTTAACAAAAATATTAGATTTTATTTATTATTTAAATTTAATTTTTTTTATTCAAATATTTTAATTGTTTTGTTAAAATTTTAATATATTTAATAATTTGATGATAGAATTGTTCAATTTTTTTTAATGTAAATTCTTGCCACAAGAGCAAACAAATTCAAATTTTGTTTTTAGGTTTAAATAATATTTAAATATTGAAAGATAATACCACTTCAAGTAAAAATTCGATTTATATCATTCGAGTTCAAGTGGTATTGTGAATTTCAAAATCAAAAAGATTAACAAAAATTCCTCCTTTTTTGATAAATTATAATTAACTAAAATAAAAAATATTACCTAAAAAAATTTTTCTGAAGTAAATAAAAGAAAAAAATAAAACATCAATAAGATTTAAATTGATTATTGATTTTGTTTACCTAAAAAAATGAAAATAAAGTTTTTATATTGGCAAAAAAAAGGCAACAAAGTATGTTACACTGTGTCTGAGTATTTTGGATAAATGTTTTTTATTTTAGTAAATTTTGATTTATAAAATAAAAAAGAATTTTTGTTCTTTTTGTTTTTGAAATTCACAATACCAGTACATTTAAAAAATTTCGATAAAAAATCTTCCTTTTTTCAATAAATATCCACGTGATATTGAAAGACATTAAGAGAAAAATGATTAGAATTCATAAAATGTTAACTCATTTTTTTCTTTTTTCCATAACTCATTATATGTTTGCTGAATAAATAAATACAATAGAAAAAAAATTTGTTCAATTTGTATTAAATTTCACAAAACTCAATAGGCTTTTTTTAGTTGAAGTGAATAATTTGAATTTTCTAATAGACAATTTTTGCAAAATACAAAATTTTAATTTTTTCGAAATAATTTTATTTAGTGATCGGGTTCTTTCACAAAAAATTTGAAAAAGATGCAAATTTAAAAAATAAAAATCAGAAAAAAAAAATTAGAAATGGTTTGACTTTTTAAATTATTATTTTTATTTAAATTTAGATTCAATCGATGAAAATATTCATAAATATGCAAATCTTTGATACATGACTTGACATATTACTTTTATCATCTGTTTTAATTATTAAAAGGTTAAAATAATTATTTGTATAATTTAAGATTTTTTAAAGAAAAGGCTACTAATAAATAAATTGGTTTTGTTTATCAAAAAAGCTATTAATTTATGGCATCAAAATTAGGTTTTAGACTCCTAATACAAGTGGATGCTAACTGATCAAAGATAATTAGTTTCTATGAGAATCAAATTATTTCTATTTCACAAACCCTAACCCTAAAAAATAGCACTTGTTAGATAGAAACAGTAGATACATTTTATAATTCAAAAACAAAAATTAATTAAAACTTATTAATATTGTTTGATTAACTTTTTATTTTCAGAATTTATTTATTTTTATTTATTTATTCAATGAACGCCTTGTAGCCTATGAAAAAAAAAAATAAAAATAGAATATTTAAGTTTAAATATTTTTTAATTTAAAAATTTTTTTTTACTCAAAACAAATTTTGAAATTTTTTATTTTATTTTGTATTATTTTTTAAGTTTAAGCTTGATTTATCTACTTTTATTTTTAATTAAAAATATAAGTGCTAAAAAAGAACCTTAATGTCTTTTCTATTATATTTGTTTCATAAGTTGTCGGAGAGAATGATTAATCAACAATCTAAGGAATTCATTAATTTTAAAATATTTATGTTCATAATATATTTAGCACTCAAACACTGCAGGAGTTTTTTCGGAACTTTAAACTTTATCTTTTATTTGAATTTAATAAATGTAATCATGTTTTTATTAAAATAAATTTATATTTACTGCAAAATATGCTTATTTTGATGTAATGAAAATTATAAAGAAAGGCTAACACAAGGGGTCCAAAAAACCCCTCCGGATTAAAGTTTTAACGTGTATTGAGTGTTAACAGTTTTAACAGTAAATAAAATATTTTTTAAAATAGCTCATTTTAAATTGAAAATTTAAAAAAAAATTGACTCAAATTTTAGGATAAAATTTTATTACAAAAATTCGGTTTTTTTTAAATAGAAGAACTTAAGTTAAAATCATCTCTCTTTAAAAGATTTCTTTTCACAATTTTATCTGAATTTTTTTAATTGGTAATGAGAAACTAAATAATAATTTAATATTTAAAATTCAAATCGAATTAAATTCAGAGTAAATGATTCCATTTGAGCTTATAGCATCACCAAGTCCTACTGTCTTCAGAGGTTTTTTGCATACTAGAGTTGGAGTAAAATAAAATTTTATTTTTCCACGATGAATTTTAATTACAGGCTCAGAAGCATTAAATTGAAAACTTTTTTCCTCATCCATTCTCAAAAATATATTTTTATTCTCATCAATATCGTAGGGTATTTTCATTTCGACAAAATCTTCAAGTGCAACTTCGTTGCTCAAATCATCAAAGTCAAAACCACAGGCTTGTTTGGCTGCTATTTTCGATCCACTTATCAATGAGGATATCGAGTTTGACCATACACCAATATCAAGTTCGGCAATTATATGGAATTTTAAATAATGAAAATGAATTCTGGAAAATCTACTATTCGTGTGTTCTTTTGAGCCATAAGTTTCCAAAACCCATTCTAAAATATCAATGATTTTAATCAGTTCAAGTGATCCATTCATTTCCATATAATAGTTTGTGTGAGGTGCCGTTTCAGATGAATAAGCAAGAAAAAGCAATTCCTGCTCATTTAAACCCAAAGAATTTACTTCACTAAGAAGACCCTAAAAACAATTTATTATTTTATAATTTAGAAAATAACTTATTATTTACACTCTCCAATATATTTTTCATAAGAGACGCTTCGCTAATGCTTCCAAGCTCAAGATGAATCATTTTATGATTACGAATTTTTAGAAGATTTGTTAATTTTTTTAAAGTATCTGATCTAAAATTTTAATTTATTTTTAAAAATAATATTTCTATAAAAATTTTCCTACCTATAGCTTGAATTTTGAGTTTCAAGTAAGTGCAGACCTGAAACAATTGTGACATCTGGTTTTTGAATTGAGGTAATGTTAAAAAATTGATCTATTAGTTCCATTCTGGAATTTTTTATATCATATGAAACAATGAAACGATTTGCTTGAGGCGTTTGAATGCTTTCAAACGTTTCTTTTGCCTCATACTCAAGAATTAAATGAACTTCATCTTTTGCTATTAAAGTATCGTCCATTACTTGGATATTATGACTTAGTAATTCTTTTAGTTTAGGTCCAACTGGTCCAATAAGCAAAATTTCAGCATCTGAAAATCGCTTTGATATTCCCTGAGCCATCAGAGCTGCATTTCCTCCAATAAACCACTATTTCAATTGAATAATTTTAAAAATTTACAAAAATTCAAATCCCAAACTTGCTGTTTTAGACTTTTAACCAATTCCAAGACTCTTTCAAAGTCTAGTGAATTGGTGAAAAATCGCTCTGCTGCCGATCCTTTGCGAAAAAAATGCATGAAACACTCTTTGAACTGTTTCAAATTTCCTATTATTTCGTGATTTTTAATTCCATTCGGTTCATTTAATTTCAAATTTTTGAATAATTCAGTGCCAGAAATTATTAAATCAACATTTGTATTCATTCTTGAAAAAAAAAAAAAACATTTTAAAAGTAATAATAATTTAATAAAATTATTTTTTCAATTATTGCTGGCAAAAATTATTTCTACTAACTGGGAAATTGTAAATTTTAAAGATAAAGCCTTCTCTGAAATCCTTATTTGATGTAAATATTAAATGCAAAGTGTACCCAATGGCGATTTTGAATTTTTTACGCTCTGGTTTTTTTAACAACTTATTCCATGCTTTGATTATTTCACTTTCTATTGAAAAAGAGCTCATATTTGATTTTATAATTGAGTTTTCGCCAAAATTGTCCATGTATGTTTCAAAATAAGGCTTTACAATGGGATAACAAACGGCTATAAACATAGTCATAAAAGCCAATAACAATTTTAATCGAGCAGTATCATTCATTTCCATAAATTATTAAGTTATTTCTTCAGCCAATTTTAATAAATTGAATTTTAAATAGAGATTATAAAAAAGTATAATTTTGTTTAAAAATTCTAAATAAATAATTTTATTTTTGAGAGAAGGTTCAAACATTTTTGTTCACACTTTTTTTTTTTGAAATGTTGATATAATGCTTTGTTAAGAAATTAATTATAATTTAAATTCATATTTTATGCTTTTTCAATGTGTTTTAAATGAATAGCTTGTGCAAGGAAATTTTTTCCAAAAAATAAAAATAAAAAATGCAGAATGTTGAATAATTTAATAAAAACATTTTTTTCCTTCATCAAATAAAACATTTCAAAAAATTGATATTTTTAAAATAATATCGGTTCAAAATTTAAAATTGGCTCAAAGCCATTTGAAAAGCAGATTGATATTTTTCTTTAAAATTTAATTTTCTAAAATAAAAAACTCAAACTTTTTGAAAATTTTGTTACAAAATATTTAATAAAAGAAAAAAAAATAATTTGTAGTTTAATTTCTAGTTAGCATCCTTTGTAAATTTTAAAAATATGCTAGTAATAAATTAGCTGTAAAACAAACGAAGAGGTTTTGATTTCTATAAGAAGTAAGATATGATTAGACTTTTATTGAAAGAATTGTTCCAAAGCCTATCTTAATAATTTTTTCCTAACTTTTTGATGAAACAAATTGCGTTTATTTTTAAAAACAGTTTAGTGAAAAACATGAACTTGGGAAAAAAATTTAATCGAATAAGTAAAAATTAAATTTATTCTTAATAAATATAGGTAATATTTAAAACAACATTGTATGCACAAACTAATTTTGTAATGAGAAGGTATGTGCAATAATTATTAATTTTTTTATTTCACTAAACCGTATCCTTCACAATTTTTTATCTAGTAAAAACATCTAAAAATAAGAATCAATTAAAATCAGATTTTTTATTATAACCTTTGCGTCATTTTAAAATTTAAACATTTTCAAAGAAACCTTTTTCATATTTTTTATGAACAAAAAACTTTTTTTTTCTGTAGTTAATTATAAATTTAAAAATAATTAGCTTCATTTAAATTGAATACAAACATGACACACAAATAAAAATTTAATAATTCTGATTTTATTATTAAGGTTCCTTTGACTCAAAAATTAAAATAAAGTCTGAAAAAATCCCAAATGTTTGATGTTGACTCAATCTATTGCTTTTATTTAAAAATTTAAAGTATAAAAGTTATACATTCACCTAAAAATAATTTTTTTTATTTATTTAGGTAACACAGACGTTGATTTTTTTTCAACAAAAGAATTACTGAATATTTTTGAGTACTAATAGCAAATTAATTGTTTAATAATAACTAGACAAAATTATACATCTATAATTTTTTCTTGTTTGATTTTTATTAGACTTTTATTTGAACAACGCTTTTTTGCCTTCAAAAATTATTTGGCTCAGTGATGAACAGTATGTTCTCCTTTAATTATTTCAATTCAAATATCAAATTAACTTTATAAAGTTATAGTCGAAAAGTTAGCATAAATGTTATTAAGAACAATATAATTCTAAAATTAAAAAAAATCTATTTTTTTAGCATTGAATTTGTCTATAAATGCTAAACACTTTTTGCGAAGTTCTGAACATTTTTACTCTAAAAAAAGTTCGCAATTTAATAGAACTTTGATTGAATACTTAGGTTCGAAATTACTAGTAACGAAAAAAATACACGAGATTATTTGGCCTAATTAATTATCTAGGAATAATTAAAAATAATTCAAATCATCTTTGTATATCTATGTTAAAGGCAATGTTTTTAATTTATTTAATAAAAATTCTTTGGTTGTTTTAATAATAATATACACGCCCTTTCAATAGCATAAACTAACTGGTTTTACTTTATCGCTATATACTTAAATTAAATATTTAAGGCTTCAAAAATCGACAGCTTAGAAATTTTATCTAAATTTTTATGAGTTAAAGTTTATGATTTATTAATTTTAAATTAAGATATTTTTTAGAATAAAAAATATTGCTTTGAAAACAAAGATAAAGTACTATTTCTTCCAAAATGCAATGTATTCCTCAGCTATACATCAGTGGAAATCACTATGAAGTTGGCCTGGCCATGGTAATTTTTTAATTTTACTTCTAAGGCAATAAAATGGATCTAATATATTTTCGATCTAAGTTTTTATGAATAAATTATCTCAAATGTATATTTTAATTTCAAATCAAACATTTGACTTTAACTTCTCGAGGTCTCTCAATTCAAGATTATTTACGGAAATTTCTATTAGCTAACAAAACCTAGAGAAAATGATATAAAAATTTTTAAATATTAAGGGAAAAGAATTTAAAGAAAAAATTCTATTGTTCTTTGAAGAATTCAAAGAGTTCAAATCGCTTATTTTGCCTTTTATTCAAACAGAAGATGGCCGAAAGATGATTAATGCATACTATAATTTAATTGTCAAAAATTATCCATGGTATGTGGACGAAATGAGAGGAATATCAATTGGTTCGGAAATAAATTTCGACTGGGTTCTTATATTTATCTATTTTTCAATTTTTGTATGATCTTTTTTAATTTTTTATTTTTGTTTAAGATAATGGCTATTAATATAAGAGTTGAATTGATGCATGTAGCATCGAGTCATACTGACGTGAAATTAATAACTAGACGCGATCAAGAAACGCTAAAAGAGTGCTCTGACTTTATGCTTTTTGACGATCAGAATGTAAAATTAACATATTTAATTTTTTTCCAAGCTATTTGAATTATTTTTAGAATTTCTTAATTCATAATGAAGATGCAGCTCCATCTATTTACAAGTCAGCCTATTTAGTAAGCTGCAAAATAAGCTCCAGTGATTATCAGTATTTATAAAATAGAAATTTAAAAATTTTTTTCTTGATTAAAATTTTATTTAGGGGAGAAAGTTCTCCAGAAGAAGAATTTACATGCTATTGCTATCCAGGACATTTACCAGGAAATGCTTTTGGCTTCAATTCAGCGGGTTTTGTTTTCGGAGTTAATGCAACCTATCCGAAATTAATGGTCACAAATTCATTTCGTATGATTGATTTTTTTTCGTTTCATATTAAAATAAAAATTAGAAAAATTTTAATTAGCTCGGCAAATTTTGAACCGATTGATGCTATCGGCCAAAAATTTAAAAGAATTGGAAAAGATTTTTCTCACAGTGCCATGCTCGTATGGATTTTGCATGAACATAGGCTTTGCAGGTGATGATTCAAGCATTTTGGAGTCAGACTGGAATTCGGAATATTTTGATGCAAATTCAAACAGCATACGCCAAATAACTCCTCACCTATTCAACTATGAGATAGCTCCAACTGAAAATTCGCAAAATAAAGTCTCGAAGCATTGTGTCATATCCCCAAAAATGATTTCAGGTGCTAACAATGAAGACAAATTTTTTACTTCGCAATATTACTATCACTTCAATCAGTAAGATTTTTTTATATTCTACTAAAAAATCTAAAATAATTGTTTACAAGCTATGAGAGAATAGAAATTGATGAAGTGTTAAATATGAGCTCTTTGAGAAGAAAAGAAAGAACAGAGCTAATTAGTCCACCAACGAATTTAAAGGAATTACTAGATATCTCTTCGGATACAGGCGATTCTGTTTATCCAATTTTTAGAACTCCTCGAAAAAATGACCCCAGTGAACTTCAAACAATTGCTACAGGTAAATTTAAAAAATAATCATTTTAGCTTCTAATTTTATCTAATCTTTATTTAAAGCACTATTTGATTTAAATAGAAAGACTCTATCAATATTTGTAAAAAAGCCATCTGATAGTTATCAACCTTTAGTAAAAATTCAAATTTGTTAGAATAAATTCGCTTTTAAATTATATAATTTTCCTTCAAATCTAAATAAATTATTCAAAAAAATAAATTTTTTAATTTGAAAAATAATTTGATAAATTATTCTTGAATTAAATTCCTTTGTTGAAATAAATTCTAAATTTAAAGCATTGATTAGTATGAAGACGAGGTGGCCGAGTGGTTAAGGCGATGGACTGCTAATCCATTGTGTTTTGCACGCGAGGGTTCGAATCCCTTCCTCGTCGATTTTTTTTGTCCGAATTTCAAGAAAATAAAAATCAAACTCGGAGCATATTTGTAAAAGGCAATAGATCACGTGTTAAAATTTCTGTGATCTTAAAATAATTGAATTAATTAAATAAGATTTTTTCTACAAGTCTTAAGCCAGAGTCTTTACTGAATTTGAAGCAATATCGAGGCTTTCTAGCTTATCATTTAACGCATCAAATTTAGAAACAAGTACTTTTCGAAGCTGAATTTCTTTGAATTTTTTTTGCATGATTCCATAATCCTTCTATCATATTGGTAAAAGCATCATTAAACGGACCAACAAAGTTAAATTTATGATTAATTGCCACATAGTTTGTTAGTGAAGTGATTTGGTTGTAAGATGACCGTTTTAAGTATCACTAATGATAGTTGTACCTTCCTCAAAATGATCATACAAAATTTTTGGCAAAGTAAAAATCTTTGCTGTCTTTTACAATCTCAATAAAAGCTTTACTATCGTTTCCTCTCTCCATCAGACCAAACATCCAAGATCACATAATTTTTTACAGCTGTGCTAAAATCACGAAAACAGAAAATTGGTACAGTTCACAAATTTTCATGAACTCAGGTCATATATCAAGGTAGAGCCCAATAGTCGCCTCAGTGAAATTAACATGGCCAGAATTAAAATATCTTTAAATAATTACAAAATCAAATTAACTAATCTACTTGTATTAGGCATATTTTTTTTTAATTTACAGATGAGAAAATTGATAGGGATTAAATCAAAGAATGGTATTTCATTTGCTAACACGGAACTAGGAATGTTGGGACAGAATCTTTAAACATTGAAACCTACATTATTAGATTTCTTATAGGATTTTTTTTTTAATTCTGAAAAATCTTCACATATTTCCGAAAAAGAACATATAAATTATGAGAATGTTTTTGATTAGGGTTGTTAATTTATTTAAATGTTTTGAATTTTATAGTAAATTATTAAAAAAATTATTGTTTAATTTTTTTTGCTTATTCGCTCCTTGTGGAGCATAGGGTCATTATTTTTGATTTCCACTCAAGTCGATCTTTAGCCTTCATCCTTGCTTCTCCTCATGTCATTCCCATTTCGGTGAGCTTTTCCGTGATTGTTGACCTCCATATTATTTCTGGTCGTCCTACCTTACGTTGCCTTTGAGTTGTCCATCGAAGGACTCTTTTTGGTATCCTTGTTTCTTTCATTCTAGCACATGCCCAAGCCATCACAGTCTTTTGTTCTTAATACAACGACTTAATGGCTGTGAATTTGTTCTTGTGTATAGTTCTACGTTTATCATTGTCTCAGGACACTGAACCTTTAGAATCCTTCTCAGACATCCAGTGTGGAAGGTGTTCAGGCATTTTCTGCCAGCTTCTGATATTCTTCAACACTCGCTACCGTACATAAGTGTTGCTTTTACCACAGTGTTGTACAGTTTGAGTTTTGTTTCCTTGCTATAGATGGTTGATTTCCATGCTGGTCGGAGTCTAACAAAGGCACTCTATGCTTTAGCAAGTCTATTCTTAATGTTTTTGTGTGTTCCCATGTTTTTACTGATAGTACTAGGTATTTGAAGTCACTTACACTTTCTATTTGTGTACCATTTTCGTTTTGGCTCCATTAATTTCGAGTCCAGTTGGTTTAGCGTTGTTCACCAAATCTTGGGTCTTCATATGCAAATGTGCTTCATTATTAGATATTAGCACCAGATTATCCGCAAAGTCTAAATCTTCAAGCTTAGTTGTTAATTCCCATTGTATACCCCTAGCACTGGTAGTTGTTCAACATACAAAGTTGCATCAAATGTTTAAGTCTGCTAATGATGAACAAATCTCTGCAAAATGGATTTCAACCAAATTTGTCCATACTCTTAATAAAACAAATATGAATGTTGCACCATGTAGCACTTACAGAACTAATAAAAACCTTTAGAAAGAAAAGCTTTTTTAGCATTTCTTTCTTTTCTATTGTACTAAATTTCACAAAGTCAAAGTAAAAATTTATTCAATTAATAGACCCCTATTTTAATTTTGTCTTACAAATTGTCAAGTTCATGAAAGTCCTGAAGTAGAAAAAAAAATCATATATAAAATTAGTAATGCTTATTAAAATCCACAGAAATAAAATAAAAATTATACAAAGCAATCTAGATTATTAAAATCATTTTTTACAGAAATAAATTTTTATTATTTTAGTAAAAAAAAAAGACAAAATAAAATTAATATTGCCTATTGCTATGGAAACAAAAAATTTAAATAAAAAAAAGGGATTTTTTTTGAAAATTCAATAATTCAAATTGTTCACATTCCATACTTTCTATAATTACTTTTTTTCAAGCATTTAATTAATTATCACAAATATGCGATTTAAACTCACCATATCCAAAGAATCAAAACATACCGAGCCTGTAAACTGTGTCGGATGGACAACAGCTGATGAGGTTTATTCAATAGGCGATGATCATGTTATAAACAAATCAAATTTAATTAATAACGAAGTTAAAAAATTGACTGATCTATCAAGTGATCTTTTTCCCACTGACATGCATTGGTTTCCGAAGAGTGTTGGTGGTTCCAAAAAAGTCGGAGTACCAGATATTTTTGTTATTGGAGCAGCTGATGGTAATACAATCATTTTTTATTTCGAAACTAGATTTTTTAAATTCAATAAAAAAATTTAGGGAGGTATATGATAATGAGTAAAAATGGAAAAATTGAAAAAAGCGTTGAAGCTCATACTGGGGCTTGTATTTGCATCCGATGGAGTTATGATGGCACAATGATCGTAACTGGTGGTGAAGATGGTCAAGTTAAACTATGGTCAAAATCAGGAATGCTTAGGTCTTCTTTGTCCCAGGCCAATGGTCCAGTTTATTCTGTTGCTTGGTCGTCAGACAACGACTCAGTTCTTTTCTGCTCCGGAAAAACTCTAACCATAAAACCATTGTCATCAAATTCAAAACAAAATACTGTAGCATATTATAGGTCTTTTTAAAATTTTATTTTCTAATTTAAAATTTTAAGTGGAAAGCTCATGATGGAATTATTTTAAAATGCGACTGGAATCCTGTTAATAATCTTATTATTTCAGGCGGAGAAGACTGTAGATATAAATTATGGGATTCATACGGCAGACAATTGTATTCAAGCTACATGCATGAGTATCCGATTACTTGTCTTAGCTGGGCCCCTGACGGTGAACTTTTTGCTGTTGGCTCTTACAACACTCTCCGACTAGCGGATAAACTTGGAGTAAATTTTAATTACTGAGATTAAAAATTCATTTAACTTTTGAAAAAGTGGTCTTATTCACTGGAAAAACCCAATATTGGAAGCATATTTTCTATGAGCTGGTCAAGTGACAGTACTCAGATAGCTTGTGGATGTGGCTCGGGTCAGCTAGCTATTGGAAATTTGATCGAAAGACGCCTAGAATGGAGACATTTCGAAATAACATTGACCGACTCTAAACAAATTAAAGTTAGAAATTGTGAAAACGATTCCAAGGAAGAACTTGACCTAAAGGACAGGGTGATTAAAATGAGTGCTGGTTTTGGCTATTTAATTGTAATTACTCCGACACAATGTAATATTTACAGGTTGGCTTTGAAAAAATATTATTTTTTAAATTTTAAAAATTTGACAGTGTAAAGAGTTTTAATACACCTTCAATCACAGAACTAAAAGAAGGTAGTGTGACTCTTATTGTTCAAAGTGAAAAGTAAATTAAAAATAAGTTAAATTTCACAAAAATTTTTATTAAAAAAAAAGATATTTTTTGCTAATTGACGGTGCTGGTTTGTATGTCTATTCATATGATGGTCGTTTGGTTTCAACTCCGAAATGGCCTGCAATGAGAACAGAAGTTTTGAATATAAACACTGTTTCAATATCAAATGATACTATAGCTGTGAGAGATAGTGATCACAAAAGTAAATTAAAAAAAGAAAAATTTTTTAATTAATAATTAATAATTAATTCAAAATTTAGATGTTTACTTTTTTGAAATAAATGGTAAATTAATCGGAGACGGAAAACCTATGAGTCATATGGTTGGCATGATAATAACATTTAAATTTAGCTAATTTACATTTAAAATTTAGAATGAAATATCTGAGTTAGCTTTGGATCAAGCTGGAAGCGCTAATGAACGTAAATTAGCTTTCGTTGACAAAAACCGAGATTTGTTTATTTCAAATGTTCGAGTTATTGGAAATAATCGGAAAATAAATAAATTAGGTTTTAAAATAAAAAATATTTATAAAAAAAAATCTAATCTAATTTTTTAAAAGGTGGAAACATCCAAAATTTTTTGTGGAACGATGCTTATAACATGTTAGCTGGCATTGCCGACTCAAGATTTACAATTTGGTACTATCCGAACATTGTAAATGTGGATAAAAACCTTTTGCAGAGATCAATTTATCAGCGTGATGCAAGCGAGTTTGGCAAAAACCCTTCCTTGACAAGTTTTTTGGGAAATAACGTTACCATGCGAACAACAGATGGTTCTAATATACACAGTTTAATTCCACCTTATGCAAGTGTATTACTGGCTTATATTTATTCAAATAAGTGGGAAGATGCGCTCAAACTATGCAGATTTGTAAAAGTATGCATCAAAAATTATTTTAAAATTTAATTAAATTTTTAATTATTTCTATAAATAGGACCACAGCTTATGGGCAATACTAGCAGGTGCTGCAATATACAATAAGGATTTAGATACAGCATCTCACGCTTATGCTGCTCTAAATGAAGTAAGTTTAAAATTTCAATAGTTTAGAATAGTTTTATATTTTGTTTAAGGAATAAATAGACTAAATTTTTAAAAAATTATCTAATTAGTTATTTTTTAAAAATAAAAAAAAAATATTCTATCGCTTTATATTTTCATCTTTATTTATGCACCGTTCAAGTAATTCTCAGCAACAGTTCTTTTATATTAAAATTCTTTTAATTATAGTTGAATATTCATCAAGTCTTATTTTCAAAAATTTTTAACGATGTTGCTTCAACAAAATTTTTCATTTGTAGAAGATCGTTATATTTTATCACTAGAAAGTCCGGCTGAATAATTACAAGAATTTAAAATTAAAATTTCAAGAAAAATAAATAAAATTTATTTAAAAGATAAAAAATAATTTAAGTCTTAAAAATTTTATTTTTAATTTTTTTAGCTTTATTTCTGTGAGATTAAATTTTGTAAAAAAAGGTTTAAAAAACCCCTCGTGCCTATAAAAAAAATTAAAAATTTTGAGAAAATGAAGAATAAATTTTCGTAAAGTTTAGCTAACTCATATTGAGTCGAAAAGTAACCTTATTTAACAATTTTAATATTTAACCATCAATTTTTATAAAACTGGTCATTAAATTTTCTATCTTTCCATCATTTAAATAGCATTTATTTCACATTATCGGCATTACTGTAAAATTTTTTTTTTGGAAAAAAAATTCGTAGTCAATTGATAGAGTTTTTGCACACTAAAACAAAATTTTTTTCATTTTATTTCATACCAATACTAAATAAATCTTTTCATTTTTTCCTTTTGGATTTCAATCCGCCTTATATATTTAGCTTAATTTGAATTTAAGCAGCATTTTCTTGATTTTTCTTTCTAATTGAGAGGATTTCATATTGAGTTAAATTCTAATGAGTTCACTTAATTTATTTCTACTAAGGGCATCCTTTTTCAAACGAAGCATTATATTTTTGTATATTAGTCCTGAAATTAAAATTAAAAATTCAATGAAAATTATAAAATTTTGTATCAATTTATAATTTTTTTTAAAAAATAATTTCATTTTCAATTAAAATAAATTTTTACTTTAAATTTAAGGTTGATAAAGTTGAATATATTGAATATATCAAAGAATCACCCAGTAAAGACATCAGAAATGCTGAAACTGCTTTGATGTGTGGTAATTTTCAAGATGCAGAAGCTATTTTACTTCAGTCTAATCTAATTTTCCGAGCCGTAATGCTCAATTTATACCAATACAATTGGGAAAGGTAGAAAAATAAGATTTTAATTTTTTTTTTTAATTCTTTATTTAACTTAAAAAATTTAAAAGAGCACTAGAATTGGCAGTAAAATATCAGAATTATGTTGAAATAGTCATTGGTTTTAGACAACGATATTTAGAAGAATATGAGAAAAAAGAAACTATAAAAATGTTTTTAAAATATAGAAAAGAAGTATAAAAAAAACAATGGTTTTAGATAAATAAATAAAATTATTCTTATCAAGGTTGATGTTGATATGGATTTGATTTCAGCAATGATTGAAAAGGAATATATTAAAGAAAGAGAGCAAAGAGCTGGTGAATCAAATGTTTCAACCAGAAAATACTAAATAAATATTTATTTTTTAAATTTTTAATTTTAAATGTTTTTTTTTAATAAAAATAATTGTCAAATTTAATTTGTTTTTTTGTGAAGAAAATTTTTATCAATAATACAATCGAAAAGAAAAACCGTGTTTGAATCAAACAAAGCCAAATTAATGCCTTATTAAGTTTGACAATCAAGCTTTAAGCATTTTTTATTTGTGAAATATCTTCTAGCTTAATAGTCAATGATTAAAAAGATTGTGTTTAGTTCATTTTGGTAGAATATTTTTAAATTCCTTGAATATTTTTCAATTAAGAATCGATTTTTTTAACTAATTAAATTGAATTAAAAACAAATTTTTGTTTTTTTTTTAATCGAATGTTTTATTCAAATGATCAAGTGATTTAGGATTATTTATTGGTGTCTTGATTTAGTAGAAAAAGTGATCGGCACGCTCTATAAACCATGATCAAGCGTAGGCCATTTTAACAGATCTTGTGTTCGATAAGAGCACTTAGCATCCAAAAGAGTCTGTATTATGTGATAAAGTATCTAAATTTAGCCCCCATCTATCTATGGGTATCTTAGAAATAAATCTTAATACTTGACAAATATCTGCTCAGATTATCTTTGAGTATAATTGGAGCACTTATTTTCTCTTTGAATATATTCGACAATAAAACTATTTATTTGTTTGTAGATAAGTTTTTTTTTACATTGGACTGATTTATTCAAATCGACAAAAATGTCTACAGATGGTAATCTTATAACTTTAATTAATAAATGAATAATTTTTTAATTTAAAGAGGATCCTGAATCAACCGCTTTTCACAAGGTTAATTCTTCTTTCGATAATTTTTTGTAATTATTCTAATTTTTTTTCATCTAATTTAGCTTAAATTTAATAAGCTGAAGTTTTTTAGCGAGATCAAGAACCGAATTTTTCATTCTGCACGCTCTAGCAACAAAGTTCCCAAGAAAAACATTCTAGAAACTTTTGACGATATTTTTAAAAGCGACAATTCGAGTCAAAGCTCAAAAGTATTTTTTAATGAAAAAAAAAATTTTAAAACATTTTTACATTTTCAAGAAAAGTCTGCTGAATAAATCAACAGAAAAGGCTTATAAAAAAGAATTTAAAGCGTCTAGAATATCGCGTTCAAGAGCATCTCTATTTTTGCATAAATCTCTAGGACTGTCTAAAAACTCCAAAAAGAAGATCAGTCTGTCGCCAGAACAGGCTAAAATGTTATCCAAAAAAAAAAATTGCAAACAACGCGGCAAAATAAGCCGCTCTTTAAACTCGTTAGGATGCAGCTCAACCATTTCAGACTTTTCATCGCCAATCTCCTCTTTTTCATCTATTTCAGTAGATGAAAAAATAGAAAATTCTAAAAAATATTTGCCCGTGGTTAAAAATTTAAACTTTTCTAAAGAGAAAAATTTTAAAAAAATAAAAGATCTAATCAATCTCATGAATGGCAGTTTAATAAAAGATTATTCAGATTTGTTAGTTGACCATGAGCACAGATTTATTCTATCGGATGACATAAATGAAGACTCATTGGGGTCTTTGCTAACTGAAACTTCATCGATTGATCTTACAGACGGAATCAGTACCAGTCTTAACAAGATATTTAAGTTGGACACACATTTTGGCACTGAAGTTGATAAGTTAGTTCAAGATGAAGAAAAAATGCTCAAAATTCTCATAGGCATTTTGGTAAAGTCTTGTAGAATATTCGATGTAGCCACAATGAAAACAGATTATAAGTTGTCTTACTGGCGTTATGCTAATCCAGTTATAGCTGTGCTAAAGTTTAATGCCAGTAAGATGACGTGCAGGCAAAAATCAAGTGTTGCAGTTCAGACAGAATTTGAGGAAAAAAATGGTGAATGCTTGATAGAAGGTATTGAAAATGGGTTGAGTGAACCGCAGCCGATATATGAAAATGAAGCTTTTTACAAACAATGGCACCACAACCCCATCTATGAGAATTTAGGTGCATCTATTTGTAAAATTTTGAGAAATGATTTTTGTCTGTATGAAAATAGTGATTTTTTCAAAGATGAAAAAAATCAACATGAGCCCAAAACTAGCTTTGAAACAACGACAAATGAAATATTATTGAAAAAAGTTAATTATGGTATACGCGACGAAACGCTTCGTGACGCAGAGAACATGTCTGATTTAGAGTCCGATTCGGACAAATGGACCGATTGGAGAGACCAGAAGCAAGATTTTATTCTAATTAATAATACTAGCAAAAATATGGACACAAGTGCCCACGGCTATTATTTAAATGAAAAAAAAAATGAACCCAAAAAAATAATTAACACTGAGATTGGTCACAAAAATAATCCATTTAGGAAAAATTCTATCTTGTCATTGTCTTGCTCGTCATCATCTAGCTCATCAATGTCAAGATTGACATGGTCAAACTATTCAAATAATAAAAATATAATAAATAGTTTAAGAGAAAGCAATTTTAAAAGGCCCAAATCCAATAATAATGATAACTATAATGACCATGGCTATTATTATAAAAAATCAAGATCAAAATTAAAAACTAATTCGAATATTAAATGGCTTAGTCGAACAGGCCAACAGGGTTGTTTGTATAAAAAAGACAAAAATAAACGAAAATTTTTTAATTTTATTCGTATTGACAATAGAAAAAAAAAATCAAACATATTGGCAAAAATAACTCCGAGTAGTCCTAGCAATAAAAGCGCACATAGACTATGCTCAATGATGCATGAATACCAAAATACGAAAAGCTTAGAGACATTTTTAAAAAAATACGAATCACAAAGCCTTAGCTTTAAAAGTGAAACTAAATTTAAAAATTTAAATCAAAATCAAATGAGTATGATGAGTTCGCCTTTAGTAAGGACCCATTCTTTGGACAGCCTAGAGGAAGAAAAAAACGAAGAGTTTATAGTTGAGTGCGGCACGGATCTGGGCCCCGAGTTTGACCAAAACGAGCAGACTGTTTTAATTGAGTCCAAGCAGAAAAACTCGTACACAATTGGCGATCTAAAAACGAATAGCGCCAAATTCAACGAAGAGAGTCTGATAAAGCAGCGAGCGCGCGAAAGCCTCAAGTTTTGGAAAACCGAGGAAGAAAAACTCAAACAAGACACCGACCAGCTAAATTCGTCAACAATTGTACAAAATTCAATATTCAACTCGCCAAATCCATTCACATCGTCTCTAAAACGAGTAACCTCAAGAGAAAAGTCAAATGCACTCGGCGAAGAGGCCAATGCGGCCGATCAGCTAAAGGAAAAAGCAGCCGACACAGATCAACAAGTGCCCAGCAAGCGGGTCAAAGACAGAATTAATATATTTGAGACTAAATTTCAGGAGAATAAAAGCAATGCGCCGGTGACCAAGATTAAAAAAGGCTCTCAGAGCAGCTTTGAGTCAAAGTCAAATTTTGATCTCATCAGGCCTGTTCTTGACTCTAAAGACATTCAGACTCGCATTGAATCATTCGAGCACAAAACAAGCTTGGAAATTAGAAATGAAGAATTTTGCTCTCAGTCCTACATTGAGACAAATGATGACGAAACTGTCACTAGCACTAAAATAATTGAATTTGAGCAAAATGTTAACAATGAACATGAACAAGAAAAAAGTGACTCGTACGATTCGGACAAAAATCAATTTGAGGAAACATTTTTTGAAAATCAAATAATTGAGTACAAATGTGATAAAAGAGAAGATGGTCAAACAAAAATTAGTACTTGTTCGCTGGACAAACAAAAAACAATTAATTTAAGCTTGAATAGTATTAGTTCGGAATATGTGTTGGATAATGTTGGCGAAAATGAAGATCAAAATGAAGCTCAAAGAGATAAACAAGTTGAATGTGAACAAAAAGAACTAAGGAGTCATGTAAGCATTGAGGAAGAGGACAAAAGAAGTTCGATAAGTCTGCAAAATTCAGTGTCTAAGAGCGAAGAAAGCGAAGAAGAAGTTGAAATTGTGATAGACTTGAATAAAGACATGAAGAAAACATTTGATGATGAGAAAATAAATGAGACTTTGAGAAACATTGTGATGCATTTGATTCCAACGACGCGTAAAGCCTATGTGGATGACATTGTGGACGGAATCAAGTGCCAATTGAGCATTGAAGAACTGGACGCCATCGAGTCACCGCTAGACTTGTCCAGAGACTTGATTCGCTTTGTTCAAAAGCGATACTCGAGTTTGCTTAGTGAGAATTACGAGGCCGAAAAGCCGTCGGCCAAGCAGACATCGCTGGAAATAATTGTAGACTCGGACCGCGACAGTGTGCACGGCGAATTGGTCAAGTCAAACTTTGAGGAAACCACAGAGCTCACTATGGTTAAGGAGATGCGCGAAGTTGTGTCCGATTCGGACTCTAAATTGACAAATTGTTCAAATTTTATTAAAGTTGACGAAGAAACTCTTTATATAGTGGAGAAAATTCGTCAAATTAGAAACAAATGCGATGATGATAAACAAATGGCGGACACATTGTCCGTTAACAGAAGCAATAGCACTGTTGAAAATGAGATACGCAAAAATTTTGAGCTTAAGCCTAAATATGAGGAAAATTTGGACAAAATAAAAAAAGACACTGATTTTAAAATTTTAATAAATGACCTTAAAAAATCAATATTTAAATCGAATTTGCACTTTTCTGAAATGCAATCGCATGGCCTAATCAACGAAATAAACGACTATCAATTGCACTATTTTGACATGGACACAAAAAAAAATCAACAAGCATCCATTTTGGTCATACTCTTTGACAAACAAAACGAAGACAATTTAAAGTACAATTTGGAGCAAAATTATCAAAAATCAATAGTGGACACACACTTGAGCTTGAATCGCAAGGCTAACATAAACATTGTGGCTCACATGAATTTGTACTATATTGACGACATTGACTCGGACATTAGTTTAAAAGATGAATTTTGTCAATCGCACTCGTCCTACATTAATCTAGTAAACAATTCAAAATTTTATGACTTTTCAATATTCAAGAGGCTTAGAGACGCCCATCAGCTAAGTCACTTGACCGATGTGTCCACCTACTTTCTGCCCATTGGCAAATATTTTGTCAAAGTCTACTACAAACACGTTATACACACAAATGACATGGTGCTCAATCAGGTTATCAATGAGACTCGGACAGAAAAAGAGAGCATCATCGACTTGAGTTTGTTGCCGTTGGCCATTCGCGCTCAACTTGTTCACGAGTGCGAAATGTTCATGGAGCAAAATAGGAATGACGAATTGCCACATGTTAACATGCTGGCTGTGGACAGCTTTTTGCTTCAAATGGAAATAAACAAAAAAAGAGACGATTTGATTAGAAATATTATAGTTAAAAATTTGAACTATACGGCCAAGCAGGCCGATGAGTTTTTGAGCAAAAAAAAGTCTTTTAACGAAATGGAAAATTTGAACGAGTTCATCACTCGACTCGAGGCCGATCTGGACTCCTATTACATTTGTGAAAAAGTTGACTCGTTGACCAAAGAAAATCAAGTGCAACGATCCAATGAAGACTTGGTCAAGTTGAACAAATTGGACGCATTGGCATCCTTCAAATGTGTTCAAAAGTATCAAATAGAAATGCATGATATACTCAGAGATACTTGCTTTAAATATCAAAGAACTAATGATATATATCAAAAATTTTATCTAATCGACAATGGAAATCACTACAAGTGTATGTTGCCCAAAGAAGATCTTGTTGAATCTGTAAGCAATTCAATAAAGGATAATGAGAACAAAAATTTGACAAACAGTTCTTTATTTATGGAAAATATACAAAAAAGGCAAAATTACATTTTTGACAAAGATTTACAGAATGTGTTCACTCATCAGTCTAGTGCTCAGAGTGAGAAAAAAGCCAAAAGTGATAAAGTTAAAAAAAATATGATGAAAAAAGTAAATCGTAAGTTTGACATAAATACGGAGTCGAGTGACTTGAGACATAAGGTTATTTCAAATGCAGTGTACAAAATGTTCAATACTGTACGCGATCATCAAAGTTCAAGCGTCAAAGCCAAAGGAGAAATGAATATTAGGCGCAGAAAAAAATATGCCACATGGAGCTACAGCTCGAATAAGCGTCACGTTATTGCCAAAGTGATGGAATTGCCTTATGCAGACGATATGAGCATTTTGAGCAAAAAAACTGGAATAAGTGATTTGAAGGATTTGGAAAAGTCTATTTTGAACAATGATGAGGACGCGTGCGAAAAAGTTTTTGTGCGCATAGACGACTTTTTGAACAAACAAGTTAGTCAATCTATCCAAAGGTCGTACTCGTTCGACTATTTGAACAAGCATGCTGGACCCAGACATCGAATAAAATATGTCAAGATTCCCAACCAGGCGATTAAGACATTTAATTTGCCTAGTGATTTGATTCAGCAAGCAAACGAGTATAGAACAGCGCCCTATGATCTCAGATACTTGAGTATTCTCAAGCTACTTGAAGAAGAACGCTTGTCACAGGCTTTAAGTTGTGAATCAATTGACGCAAAAAAACATACCGATTCGAACTCAAGTAAATTTTGATTTATTATTTTGGCATTATGAAGTTTATGATCAAAATTTGATGAAAAATTTTTTTTTAAAGTTTTTTAAGAATTTTTCTAAATTAAAAATTTAATGCAGAAAAATATTTTCAAGTGTAGCATAACATGTTTAACCATAGCCAAGTATTGTGCATATTTCTGCATTTATAAATTTTTTGCACAAACTTGCAGGCGTTAAAAATTAAGATTGACATTGAATGTTTACTTTGAAAATGTGCTTCTGCAAAAAATATTTTTAGTGATAATTTTTGAGCATGATCATTCTAATTCGATCATTAACTTCAATTTGACTTTTTCTTTTAATCAATAATTTGGAATTTTTTTCTTTTATGCAACATAGAATTCATTTATTGATTTATCTTTTAATATCATGTTGAAAAAATATCTAGTGTGGGAAAATTTTAATTTTAAGCTGTGAAATTTAAAAAATTTTTGAAATAAAAATTAGATCTTTAAACATCTATAAAAAATAAACCAGCCAGTTAGCTCTCTGAATCGAAAAATTGTTATATTGTAATATTGTCTATTAAATTAAGACTAGCTAATAATTCATGCAGTTTTTGCTAAAAAAAATGTTAATAAACATTTAATTTAATTTTAAAATTAAATGAAGATTAAAATAAAAAAGATATAATTAATGTTTAAATTTTAGGTAAAATTAAAAATTAATTTAATATTTTTAGGAAATTTTTAACAGCAATCTCTTTTGGCTTATAAGATTTTTTTACAATCAAAATTAATTGCCAATTCAAAAAAATCGATGTTTCACACTCTGCAAAAATCTGCAAAACCTCTAAAAATTAATTGCGCTTTACTTAATACTTTTAAATAGCGTGCAATTTTTCAGCATTCCGCATTCTCTGAAACAACATTTGTTTTAATCTTTTTCATCTGCAGAACAAGTTTTTCATAACTAACTAGATCAAAAGTTATTATTTTTTTTGTTTTTGTATTGGAAGTTTAGTATGAAATTTCACAATGCCAAAATTAGTTTTGCAACTAAAAACATAACCTTTTTTGCTTCTTGTTTGTTTGAGTTAAATCATCTTTAAACGATTAAGGTAACAATTTCCTTGAATTTACACTGATATAGGCAACAATCTTCATATTAACTTTCTTCGTTTTATTATTTATTTGTCAATTTGTATGGAGCTATAGCTTCTTCATTAAAAAAAAAGTATAATCTAAGCCTAGAATAGTGATTAATTTATTTAGAATTTACCACTTAAAAATCTTTGATTTGATTATATTTTGGTGTCTGAGTAAAATTAGTAGATAATTTTTCTGGAAAACAGCTTTCATGTTTTTTAAAATAAAATTTTTTAATTAAATATTTTTAATAAAAAAGATGAAATCTTAAACAAATCATCTGAGCATAAAGAAAAAAATAGATTTAGTGTAAATGAACAACCGGTAAATAAGTCGGAATCAAGACCAAAATCAACATTTATAATCAAAGAAAGAACTAAAAATTTAACTCCAAGTTCGATAATTCTAAATCGAATAGATTCTGAAATGGAAAAAATTTCAGTCCAAAATCCATCCGAAAATGTTAGAATTTATGATTCATCTGAACAAATTTATCCACTTTACACTCAAGACATGGACTCTCTGAAAGAATTTTTAAATACTGACGTATTGTACTACGACTATGAGACATCTAATTTAATGAAATTAAACGAGTCTAAAAACGGACAAAATCTATTTGTACAAAATAATCAAAAGCAGCACACATCAAAAAATTCGCTTGATTCAAATCAAGTGTCGTTTTCTTCACCAAACGTGAGCACATGGATTCCAAAAAATTCTCGTTACGAAGAATTAACAGACGAGCTACTTAAAAATCAAAAGAATTTGTATCAAATAGTTGACTTTCAGGAACAAGTAATTAAGAATGCTGTGGAAGAGATTTCACAGCCTAGAGGAAAATTAATTGCTGGCGAAAAAAATGATTTTAACATTCGACTTCCAAAAATGTCCAATGTTCAAAGTTTGATTATTCCCAATAAAGACAACGCTAGTTTTGAAGCAGAAAAATTCAAACGAAATATTTAACTTTTTCATTTAGCGCTAACATTAAATAAATTTTTTTTGTTGGTCTATTTGATATGAAATTTTGTTTTTATTTTTGATGAGATAAAAAAAAAATTATAATAATTTTGTGTTCTTATGAATGATTTTTTTTTTAAAATAAAATTAGTATGTTCAATTGTTTTTTTTTATTGATTGCCTTTAGCAAAATTTTGATTGTTTTTTTTTTTTCTATTCTTTAATGTCCAATATTAATTTTGATGATCCCAAAGACATTTGATGAGAAATATTTTATTTACATAAATGGACCGTAACTTAATTATATTTAGCATTTTAAATGTGAGCCTCATGGCTAAATATGAAATTATTTTGGACAACTTTGGACCGCCAAACCCAAATAGACTGAAAATTATGATTGCTTTAATTAACAATAATTTTTTTTATAAACAATGTCTAAAGATTTCACTGAATTTTCATAGTCTGAAAACATTTTAAATTTTATTTTACTTTTATGAAAAAAAATGGTTCTTTATAGCTTTTAGAAAGTGAAATAATTAACTAAATAGTTGAAGGCTCATAAAATTTCTTGCATTCTGTTTGAAAGTTATGAAGCTTGAAATAATAAAATTTTAGCTCTTCTAGGGTGGCTTCGACTAATGTTGTAATAATGCGATTTTAAGATTTCTAATTTTCTAATTAGACTAGAGTACGTTTCAGTCGAGCAATTTGCCATTTTTCTATTTAAATCAAATAGTAACTGGGTTTAGTTCTCTTTGCCTTTAAAAAATTCGTCTAATTCTTATCTATATTTATTTTTTTCAACATAAATTTAAATGATGTATAAAAAGCATTTAATACTTAAATTGTTAATATGACACTTAAAAGAGAATTTGTTAAATTTTAGAAGCGTAAAATTAAAAATAAATCAGATGATTTTTATTATTCTTATTTATTATTAGTATTTTTTTTTAATTAAAAATTAAATTATTTATTTTTTATTTTAATTATTTTAAAATTAATTAAAAGTTTGAAATTTTTTATGAGTAAATAGCTTCGAGATATTTTTAATTGAGACTTATTTTTAGAAAAATATTTAAATAAGTATTTTTGCTGATATTTTATGAAGCAAAATAAACTAGATTCTGTTTTTTTAAAGTATTTTAAAATTGACTGTATCTATCTTGAATCAAGACAATTAATATTATTAATTTATTTTTAATTTTAGACGCGAGAACTTATAGACTTAGTTGACATGAGTTAAAAATAAATTAAAAATAAACAAAACTACAAGTACAAAAAAGAAAATATAATTTTTTTTTCAATAATCTCACTAAAATCTTTCAAAAATAAGTTAAATTAGTTTTTAATTAGTAAAAAATTTTCAATTTTTTTTTGAACTAGTTTATTTTTTATTATTCTGTTGATAGAAATTAGATAATTGTAAGAGTAATTTTTTTTACTATTGTCCTAGTCAATTTTCTCTTACCATAAGATTCATGTAGTGAGTATGAAAATCTATAATTTAAACCATAATTTTGTGTTTATTGTAGTCTAAACAAAATATGCCCTATGAGATTTATAATTAGGAACTTAAAAAAATTCTCTATCAAGGTTTTGAAAACATTTTTGTGATTTTGGTTCTGGTTATTTTGATTGTTTGGGAGAAGTTGACTCGCGTTTAGCTAAAACTGACAAAATTATTACTTACGAATGATAGAGAAATTAAGAGCCATGCTCTACGAAAACAATTTTGAAAGTCGTTCAAGCATGCATTGTTTTCTTTTTTTTTATTTTGTTTTGTTCAATTTTCTCATTATTCATTTAAGACTTGTTGATGATAAAAATTTTAAGTAAAATCTACTTTAAATGCTAAAAATAAAGTTTTAATTTCTATTTAAATTCCTTGAAATAAATAGTCATAGTTCAGCCTCTTTAAATCTACTAATTTAGATAATTTTTATGTGAAAATTTTAAATTTATTTTCTAGCTAGTTTTTTTTCGCAATGCTAAAAGTTTTCAACCGCGGAAACAAAAGCCAACTGACCGATTCCCATGTGCCGGAGTCGGCGCCGCAAACTTCCAACTACAGACGCCAGGCCAGCCTCAGACACTCGCACTACTTTGGGCATACTGAGAACTACGCCACTCTTGGGTCACTCAAGCAAGGCGGAAAGGCCAATTTGATAAACTCCAAAAAGTACATCAGCTGCGAGAACGTGCGCCAATCGACCGAGGAGTACCAGGACGTGATTGACGAGGACTCTAGCGATGATGAGAACGGACTGAAGGAAAAAATCGCCAAGCGATACAACAGCTTGACTACTTTGCTTATGAAAAGCTTTCGAAAGGCCAAGATAAAGAAAAAAAAGGAAGCTATGATGAACGAATCGATTAGAAACGAAATTTTTGAAGAGAAATTAGTTGCCAGTCCAAGGCCTAGTGCGGAACGGCGCAGCTCGCTCAGACCTAACGAGACGCCTTTGCTACCACCCAGACACGAAAGCTCAAAAAAAAATAAACCAACAGAAATACCCGGTCAGACGAACACTGCCACTTTTAGAAGCCAGCCAGTTAGTAAGAAAAATTTTTTTCATCAAAACAATCCAGCTAGTTCAAATGAGAATAAAATCAAAAGTGAAGAAACTCAAAGATCGAACAATAATGATGATCTTGATAATGAAAATGATGATGATGACACTCAAGACGAATCAGTACCTGTTTTTCTTGGTGTAAAAATGATTTCAAATGAGTTTGTTGATCTAAAACCAACTGGAAAAACTAGTCAAGTAGAAAATCAATCAAAAATAGCTTGTAGCAGTAGGTCATCTGAATTGACTTTTAATTCGATTACGGAAAAAAAATCCGAAAATCGAAATTTAGAAAATAAAAGAGATTTTAGTCAAGATGAAATTAAAATTACGCCTAAAACAACCAAAAAAAATCAATCGCCACAAACTTCGAAATTAGATGAGCCAAAAAAAGTGTCTGATTGCGCCAGATTTTCGATCAGCTCGGTCAACAAGCCTCAAGCGCCAATAGCCCCAGCTCAAATAGAAAAAATTGACGAGATCATCTCAACCAGTGAAACAAGAAGTCTGTCTCTAAAACGAACAAAAACTTTTACTCAACAATTACAGGAAATGTTGCTCGAAAGAAAAAGAAATTCAGCTCAAAGCGAACAGAATAGACAAGATTTAATTGAAGATAGTGAACAAGAAAATAGTAAATTAAATACTAGGCTTAGTGATAACAAAAGCATTGGCTACTACGATACCATAAATTCAAGCAAAAGTTTGTATCAAGACGTTGACGATTTAAATTACATCAAGCAAATAAAAAATAATTTTAATGAATCATCAATGCTAAAAGATAGTCTATTAAGTCAATTGTCTATAAGTAACTATTCGAATGATGAATCATCAGATGATTTTAAAGATTTAGTTCAAGTTCTTGCCAAACAAGACAATTTGTTTAAGAAGAAATTTTTTGACTGCCTAATGACCAAATTATGGGACACCACATTGCCCTATAATGAATATTTACAATTAAACAAGCTGATGAGCGCCTTGTTTGGAGAAAATTATCACAAACTTGACACGAGTTATTTGAGCTCTTGCAGTCAAAACAGGACAGCCAAGCTTAATTCTGAGCAAGTGGTAAAATTGGTCAAAATGTTTTTGGACTCGAATAGCAGTGAAAATTCATCTAATGTGCAAAATGATGATCTAAATTTTGAGTATTTCAGCGTGGCAAATCTAATAAGTACACTCAAGAGAAGACAAAAAAATGAGCCATTGAGTCTTGAGCCGGCAAGTTTCAATTCCAAATTTGACAAGAATAGCAAAATAGAGGTCGATCTTGAATTGGAAAGAATACAATTTTTGAATGGCATAAATCAAGCCAAAAATTCAAGTCCAAAGTTGGAAAACAGTGAGCCAGAGGCGGCAAAAATAAATTCCCAAAATCAAATTAACTATTTTGCTAGGAACAGACTTCGGAACACGATGGGCAATTTAGATTCTCTCTTAGCTCAGTATTCATGCGGTCCTGTCCGATCCATTCAAACTGTATCGGCTGATTCGTCCGCTAGCTTTCAGAGTGTTAAATATTGCACGTTGCGGCACGACGAGACCAAGCCGAATGTTTGCAAATCGATTGTGCTGAATACGCCGACAAAGTCTAGCGGCATTATAGCCAGCTTTCAGCCATCTCAATTTGCGCATCAAGATAGTCCGAAGCGAAATCCGAGCAGGGAAGCACAGCCAACATTTGTTACCTCGAAAATGATCAATTTAAACAAGCAATGTCCACCGAAACCGAAAATTTCTGTAAATGAAAAAGAGGCCATGAATAGCAGAATAAACAAAATTCGAAGTGTTAGGGAATTGTTCAAAAATGACGAAAACATGACCAATTTTCCCAAAAAAAACGATATAGCTATGGTCAAGGCCGAGAATTTGGTCTATGCACAATTTGATAATACAATTTCTATAGCTACACTACCGTCCAAAAAGGCTCTTTTGTCTTCTTCAGTGGACAGCAAAACTCTAAACAAGTCAATTTCGAGTCCGTACACAAGTGTTAAAAAGCTTCAATTGCCAGGGATTTATTCGACTTTGGGCAGCAAAAAAGATGCTGGTGATGTAATTTATTATCATCCGAATCAGTTAAAACTGAACGGCTTTGAAAAGAGCAATCAAATAGTTTCGAATAGAATATTAAAAGATTCTCGAATTTATGAGTCAAAATCTACAAAAAACTATCAGCTCAACGGTATAATTGCAGACAAAATTTACAAACATAATTCAAGAGAAATGAACCAAGCTTACTATTAATTTTAGAAGGTTTTTTTTTTATTCTATGTTAAATCAATTTTTTATCTATGATATAATTTTTTTTTAATTTTTAAAATTTGATAATTATTTTTGCTTAAAATTTTTAAAATAAAAATCTATTTTATTCTTTATACCGATACAAATACAAATAATTTTTAATAAAAAAAAAAACAGAATTAAAATTTGGAAAAAAATTTTTTCCTCTTTATTTAATTTCATGATAATTTTTCAGACTACTTTTGAGCTAATTTTTATCAAACATGTTTATTTTGAAGAAAAAATCTAAAAAACATTTTCAAGGTACTTTGTTTGTTGTCATGTAAATTTTTTTTTTTTTTTATGCCTTTGCTTTAGTATTAACAAAGAATCATGATAAATGGTTTTGCGTCAATTTAAGCAGCAATCTATGTTATTACAGAAATATTTATTTTTATTTCTTAAACTGTAAACATGCTTTTTTAAAATATCTTGGTACCAGCTTAATTTTCTCTTTGCTTGATTGAACATCATTTGCTTAGCAAGAAAATATGAATATTTAAAATTGTAAACTAACATCATAGGCTTCAATTTGCCAAATTCAATATCTATAAATATCTAAAATTTAAAATTATTTTAATTGTTCTAACAATTATTTTAAAATCTATAACCACATTTAATTGCGAACAAGTTTACTCTAAATCATGTATTTGAAAACTTAGCTGATAAAAAATATACTTTTTAACTCGGTAATAAATATACAATTGATTTTAAATCCTTATTCACTCTCTGAGAGCCATAGGAAGTGCTCGTCTCCTTTCTAAGTTCTTTTTTGAGCCAAGGGTCCGATCCCCCAACACAGAGGTTACTGTAAGTCGTAGTTTTGTTGTTTTTTTTACATTATTTAATATGCTTTTGGATATTTAAAAAAAAAAATTAATTTTGACATAGGAATGGGTCAGGTGTTCCTGCAACCTAAAAAATAGCCTATATTTTAGTTTTTACAATTTTTTTTTAATTTGGATGCAGGAGAACCAAAAAGAAGACTTGAAAGACCAAAAAAGATATCAAAAGCTTTACCTTTGGATAATTCGCCGAATAACCGAAAGAAAAAAAGAGGAAGATCAAAAAAATAAATTGACAGATAAATTTTATTTAATTTTTTCTTGTGTCTAATGACTAATTTTATAGGTTGTACTAATAAAATTTTCATTAAAAAAAGTTTAGATGTTTCGATCAGCAAAATTTTTATAGATTGTGAAAACTAAGCTTTGGTAGTGAATGCTAAATTTTAGGTTGTAGGAAGTGTTTTATCCTTAGGAGTTTATTTTCTCAATTTAATAAGAACACTTTTTTAAAAACAAGGTTGGAGGTGGATTCTTTATTTTTCCTAGATAATTTGCTATGATTTTTCAAAAAATTTTTAATTAGGTTTGATTAATTAAAGTTAATAAGTAAGCATAAAATTAAAAAGATGTATGTCTTAGCAGCAATTTTTTTCTAATTTTATTTGTTTCGTGTCATTTCATTTTAATAAACCCAATAATCCAAGCATAAACTTTATGGCGATTAGCTTTTTATTTTAATTTACTTTTTAGAATTTAAAATATTACATAAAAAATAATTTAGATTTAAATCTGGCTTGAGAAAATCTATTAATTCAAATCTCAATATTTAATTTCATCATGTAACAAACACCAGAACTTTTATTTTTTTTTATATTCAGAACATATTAATTTTATACAATTAATATTTAAAGAAAAAAAAGTCTTAATTTGAAACAAATTTATTGGAAAAAATTTAAAAAAAAAAGGAGAAACTATTATTGTTGTTTATTAATTAATTGTTTTAAATTTAAAAACTGTTCTAATGATATTGAGCTACCACCACAAATCTCTACGACAACATTCCTAAATTTTTTCTTTCCTAAGTATTTGTCAATATTGTATGCAACAACCAATGAAGCCCCACAACTTGGTTCCACTAAATATCTGTGATCATCTAGTTAAGAAATATAAATATTCTGTGCGAATTTAAAACTAATTTTTTTACTCAAAAATTTCTCTAATGTAAGCACAACTTCTTTGTCACTTACTACAATTGAGTCAATTTTATTTTTGAACCGGTTATAATAATCAAATAATTTTGATGCACATCTTTTGGCACCCAAAGACTTAGCAATGCTTTTTTTCCTTATTAGTAAAATTTATTTAAAACATTTTGTTTACCTGGTGATATCATTTAGTGTAACAAGCTGTCCAGATTTTATTGATTCATTAAAACAATTAGCTCCCTCTGTTTCTACTGCTATAATTTTAATATCTTTATTAATCCAGTCATTATGGATTAGCCCTTCGATTAGGCCCAAAATTAAGCCTCCACCTCCAACTGAACAAATGATACAGTCTGGTATTGATTCATTTAGCTGTAAACTAATTTCGTCAATTATGCTAGAGTTTCCTTTCCAAATTAATTCGTCATCAAATGGAGAAACGTACAAGGCTGATGGGTTTTGTTGGCATATTTCTCTTGCTTTTCGATCTGTTTCATCCCAAACTTCACCATGAATCATAACATCAGCATCATAGCTTCTAAAATAAAAAACTAGAAAAAAATTACTTAAAATTTTAAATACTTTAATTTTTGAATAACTGAAGGCAAAACAGTTGTCGGTGTTAAAACTAAAGATTTCAAGTTTAATTGTTGAGACGCATATGCTGCTGCAAGACCAGCGTTACCTATTTAAAATTGATTTTAAAATTTAATATTTAATTTTTGATTCCAATTTAAATTTTACCACCCGATGAAGAGACAACCAGTTCAATTTTCTTATTTGAATTGCTCTTTTTTTTGATGCTTAAAAAATTGACTAAAAATTAAGATGTTTTTTTTTACTTGAATTAGATTTGCGATGCCTCTAATTTTAAAACTGCCTGAAGGCTGACAGTTATCAAGCTTAAGAAAAATATTTCTCTCAAATTCTTCATTTGAGTTTATTAACGATATTTCATGGCTTCTTATCAAAGGTGTTTCTATATGAAGTTTTTTCGATGAATTCATTTTCAAAAAACTAAATAATAATCAAAAAATATCACGCAGTCAAATCGATCTATGAATTATGTAATTTATGCAAAATAAAAATTTAACATTATAAAATTTATCTTATGGGATAAAAAAATTTCAATTTTTTTAATAGCATTTTATTTAAAAAAAAAAAACAATTTTCAAATAACAAAAGCAATCTAAATAAAATTAAATTAGTTCATCTTATTGATAAAAAATAATAAACAATTTTATGCTCGAATATTGAAAATGCCAGAAGCTTGATAATCGGGAATTAGGAAAACATTAAAAAATATCGGATCAAAGAATTTTATATTAATTGATTCATCTAGGTCTTTTCTATTAGCAAAAATAATCAAAAATACATTCGAGGTTGATAATACATCGAATTTATTGTCTTTTCTAAATATTTTAAAAGATTTTTAATTTATTTAGCTAAAAATTTTGACTAAAAGCAGATAATTTTAAAGTTACTTTCAAATTTATGTCTTTTATAATATTTTGAACCGTAGCTCTTCAAATATTTATTTTGATACCGATCTGTCTATCTAAAAACTTTACTTTTATTTTATTTAAGTGATTTGAAACTGAGTTTGGTGAAGATTTCGGATAAATATCCCATTTTCTTTGAAAGCTTTGGTTAAATGAAAAATCTTTCTTTAAGAAACTTTTGAAGCCATTGTCGAAAATATTCCATTGTCGAAATGTTTTGAGCTATATCTATTGCAAAATCTAAAATCTGTCATTACTAATTACGACAGCAAACTTATCTCCACAATACGTAATTCACTTGACCTAAAACTTGTTCAAGAAGATATTGACAATAAAGTTAACTGGGCTGACACTTGGCATAGTTTAACCAAAAGAAATGCAAAATTATGCGATTTGACTCGAAAAGTATTCCATAAATACCTTTAACCATGAAATTAGATGCTTTAAGAAACTCTACTTGTCAAAGCCAAGAGAAAAGGTTATTCATCTGATTCTCATATCAGATTGTAGTTTCACTTTCATATTTCATATTCATATAAAAAAAACTAAAAATTTCAAATAATTTTTATAATATTTTAGATTTGTCAAAGAAACTTTTTCATGGAATAAATACATCACTTTCTCAATGTCAATTAATTTTTCTTAAGAAAAAACAAATTGTATAATCCTTGCCAAACTACGAAATCAAAAAGACATCAGCTTGAGTTGGTGTCTTTTTGTCAAAAATCAAAAATCTTAAAAAATTAAAATGTATTAAATATTTTTAAAAAATTATACTAACTAATATTTAATTTCTGAATTTTTTTAAAATTTTTTATAAAAATTTCTATTAGTTTTAATTCAAAATTTAAAAAGTTATACAAAATTTTTTGGAAAATTTCATTAATTTGTTTTATAAAACTCTTCAAAATTGTGAGACATTAATGTTAATCTAAAGATTTTAAAATATCATAATTAAATTATCAAAGAGAAAAACGTAACAATTATGTCTAGAGAATCTTGGAAGAAAAGTTCACAATCTCTGACTCTGACTTTTCTCGTCATTTCTCTTTATAATTTTTCCAATGGGCTTATTTTAATCTAGACAAAATAGCAGTCTTTTTTTTAAACAATAACACTTTAATTTATTCAAAACCTAAAATAGCCTTCTAAAACACTTAAATATCTTTTGGCTTTGACTTAACAATTGCATATGCAATTATTTAATCAATAATATACAGGGTTAGGATTGTAGAGTTTATGCAAAGCTAAATTCTAAACATCATTTTAGAACTGTTTTGGTTTTGGTATAAATTTTTATGCATTTTTCATTTAGATTTTTTAGGACTTTTAAGACACAAAATCATATTTAAATACTATTAAAAACTAAGATGCAGAGCTAATTATTCTCAAGATTTAAAAAAAAATTTTGGGTTAAATTTATGCCTATTGGTGGTACCTGGTTTATTAGAGTAAAGAATATTGTTAATATCAATTTAAAAGTTTTATTCAGACTTTGAAACAAAATGACTAATCGAATAATCTTTTATTTATCTAAAAAAATTTGTAAAGTTTTTTTAATTTTAAATATCATTTGACATTTTAATAATGATCATTATAAATAAATCAATTGCAAAAGTTCAGTACATTTAAAATGGTCTAATTAAAATTTAATACATTCAATTTTTAATTGAAATCACTGAAGCGAAAATTTTAAAATAAAAGCACGTACTTTTGATTGAAAAAATATGAGCAAAAAAAAAAATAAAATGAATCAAATTGAACCACATTCTTTTAATTCAGAATATTCTAACCAGTACGAAGAACAAATAATAGATAGACCATTTAGAGACGCTCACCATGAACTTATAAGAGAAATTTGGAATGTTGACAGATTTAATCCAAAAATTGATGAAAAGCTTAAAGATCTGAAAATACTGCTAAAAAAATATAATCCTAATATGATATGCGATATTTTGCATGATGTTACCGGACAGCCTATAGCTCAGGCCACGCCTCTTTTAATTGCATGCTTTGAAGGCGATGCAGATGTAATTAAGCTTTTGATTGAAGCTAATGCAGATGTTAATCTAACTGAATCCGAACATCATTTATCCCCTCTACATGTAATATGTGATGCTGAATACCACGGGCAAAGTTTAAGGGTGAATTTTCTGACAATATGTTAATTTAAAATTTTTTTAAAATTTTTTTGAAGCAAAAAGACAGGTCTGAGATTGTCCGAATGCTAGTAAGACACAATGCAAATGTGAACCATTTAGACAGAAGTTCAATGACCGCAATTCACAAGGCAGTCATTCACGATAGGCCTGAATGCGTCAAAGAGTTAATGGAAGCAAAAGCCGATCCGAATGTAATTTACATGGGAGACACGCCCCTTTCTATCGCAGCTAGACACAATAGGGAAAAAATTTGCAAAATATTACTAAATTATTCGGAAACTAATGTCAGTCATAGAAATGATCAAGGTTGATATGCATTAATTTTGGGTATTTTTTATTCTAGTTTTTTTTTTTATTTGACAGGCGGAACTCCACTTCATTTTGCGTGTGCAGCCTTGGTTGATTCACCTAGTTGTGTTGAAATGCTAATCAGTTGTGGAGCTAAAGTCAATGTTCAAGATCATAAAAAAAATTCACCTGCCATGGTAGCAGTTTTTTTCAATAAACCGAAAATTCTACATTTTCTAATTGAAAATGGAGCTGATTTGACAATGAAAAATAATGAAGACAAAGACTGCTACTTGATTGCAGATGAAAAAGATCACTTTGAGTGCAAGTCTCTAATTGCAAGAAATTTAGAAAAACATGGCTTTTATCGAAAAAACACCTTTGACGACTCATTGACTAGAAATTTTGAAATTAAAAATAAAATAAGATGAAAAAAAAAATTTTTTTTTAAATTCTCTTTATTAAAATTGTTTGATTAGAATTAATATATTTTAAAAAATAAATTTTTTTCTCTTAAATTATTAATAGGTTTTGTTTTTTGATTAAATTTGATAGATCATTTTTACCGAAATTTGTGAATGATTGATTTTCCTAAGGAAATTAAAACAGCTTTAAAGATATTATTTAGATAATAGAAAATAATTAGCGACAAAGAACAAGATATCAAAAAGAATGTGTTTCCTAGTTGAATAAAATTAGAACAAATTGTGGAAAAAGATAAACAAACATAGCTATTGGTAACTTTTTTCCAAAATACATAAAACGATAGAACAAATTCAATTGTTTTAAAAACAAACAATACCAGTGAATTAATCAAAATAGTCATGGTTATTTTTAATTCAATAAGCTCCAACTTTATAAAATTTTTATTTTTCACCGAATTTCTGCTTAGAAAGCTAAACTTTTGCTTTATTTTCATCCTGTATTTTATCAATAGCATCAAATCGATTAAAAACAAAATAGCTAAAATTAGTAAGTCATTACCCATAAAATTGATGATGAATAGAAACAAAAAAACATTATTTTCATTTATATTTAAATCAGCTGCTTTTAAGAAATATATTTCTTCCAAATTGATCATTTGAGTGAAAGTATTTTTGACTGGTGAATCAAGATTGTCACTGAAAGAATCAAAAAAATAAAATTCATTTACATAGGAAGTAAAAATTTTATCAATATTTCCTAAAATAAGAAAAAAAAACATTGCTACAAATGAAACTAATTTAAAATATTTAAGACTCTGAATGCGATTTAGAATTTTGGATATATTTGATTTTTCTTCAAGCAAAGCAAAGCGATTTAAAGAAATCGCTATGTTTGTTAGATTTGAGCTTGTTTTTAAAATATTTCCCAAAAAGTCAACCACATATATTTCCAAATATTGAACAAATCTTGTTTTGCTTACTGATGAGCAGAAAAAACTTGTAAATGATAAGCAAATATTTGGGAAATGCAACAAAGAAATTAAGCAGTACGAAAAGTTCAAAACTGAATTGTAAAACATAAATCTAAATAGTGGTTTGTTAAATTCTTTTGCTAGTTCTGGATTTTTCTTATAATTCAATATGACCATATTTAAAAAATTTGTAATCATGCCCAAAATGCCAAAAATGGGCAAAATAGCAACTGAAAATAAATTCATAAATTTACTTTCTTCATATAAATCAATGTAGTCATTTTTTAAGTCGTATTTTCTTTTTATTAGATCTTTTTTTGAACACAAGGAAAAAATTTTAACATAGTCACACTTGTCTAGAACATCTTGATTCGGACAAAGAAACTTAAAATAACTATCTTTGGGGTATTTAGCCAGTCTAGCTTTAAATAGCCAAAATAATGTGCATGAACAGTTTAATTTTCTATTTCCGAAAAAATTAATTTTTAAATTTATAAAATTTGGAAAACTTTCATATAAGCATAGATCTTGGTGGGGAAATTCATACAAATCGTGAATTGAAATGATAAATGTTAAATTTTTATTTTTTAGATTATTCATTTTTTTTAGCCAGTTGTTTGAATTTATCAAAAGGATGTTGAAGTATTTTACATATATTTCAATATTTGACAAATAATAAAATTCCTGCGCAAAGTCAAAGGCATCAATTTCAATTTTGTCTAATTGACCAGAAATTTTAATTGAATTCAATTTTCTAAATATAATTTTGTCTAAAAGCTTTTCGTTTAGTTTTCCACCAAAAAAATCTAAATATAATGCTTTAATATTGAAAAAATTAGAATCGTTTTTATCCAACAGGTGCTTTTTAAAGCCAAGCAAATTTTTTTCAATAAATTTATCACTCAAACCATTTAAATAAAATTTATTTAAATTGCTGTTCTTGAAAATAAATGGACATGTGCTTATTGAAAATTTAACATTCAAACCTATAAAAAGATTTTTAATGCTTTTAAATATTCGAAAGTTATTTTCATTATGAAAATTAGATATTTGACAATAATTGTTATCTTTGGTTCCATGTACAAAAAAATCAAAATATGAGTAATAAATATTTAAGCTTTTTTCCTTGTAAACCGTTTTGTTATTGATCATGACTTGAAATATGTTTTCATTTACTTCGAATCCATATAAATTGGCAATTTTAATAGTAAAATAATCTGCTAGTATGTTTTTATTTAGATTAATGTTGAATCTACTATCCATGATAATACCAGAGGAAAAGTTTGGTATTAAACTTAATAAACTGATTTTTTTTTCCAGTTTTTCAAAACATTTTAAGTCAATCATGTCAAAATTTTCAAAGTATTGTATTTTGACGTTGATTAATGGAGCCATTTCAAACGAAAAAAATATATTTGCGCTATATCTTGTAAGTTTGTAAAGTTGTTGGCATTTTTGATCAAGGTTTTGCTTTGTATGATTCGAAAAATGTGACACACTTAAGATCGTAAAAATCAAAATTAAAAAATTTTTTTTGTTCATTTTTAAAAAGGAAATATAAAAATATCATTTATTTTAAATAGCTGAAAGATTTTGGCTAAAAATAATCAAATAATCAACATCAATTAAAATCAATCAGTTATAAATATCAAATTCCTTCTAAGTGTTAAATATGAGTCTATTTTTTAAAAAATACCAATACTTATTGCTGACATTTATTATAGTCTAATGCTAATGCTAATCATTTTATTTAAAATATCAAACTGTCAAAAATCATTTTTTCTCATAAAAATAAATTAAAGTTTAAAAAAAGATTTAATTTTAGCTTAAACCAAATAAAAACTAAAGTATGGAATAGTCATAAAATCGAATTTAGTTTTGAATCAAAGAAAATGAATTGTTACTTGAAAAAAAACAAATCCGAATATTTTATTTCGAATAAATTCAAAATTTCTAAAGAAAAAAAAGAAAGAATTATTTAAATTTTAGAAAAAAAAATAAAATAAATAGGCTTCAGTTGATTTTCTTATGGAATCATTATCAACTATTAACCCGAACGTCATAACGCCTTCTTTTCAGTCCCCTTGCCATAAAAATTTATAAAAATTTAGATAAAAAAAAATTGGACATTGGATTATCAATATTTAATTTAAAAATTATAAAAGAAATATCTTATCTGACCACTTTGTTCATTTAAATTCAAATTAATTCATGCTTCAGAAAATTTTTCAAAATTACAAAGCGATTTACATAATTTCTTTTTCTTTCTAATCTTTTTGATTATTTGAATGATTGATTTCGATTTGACTGGACTTTGTTGGAAAAAAAAAAAAAGAAAAAAGATAAAAAATTAGAAAAGCTACCATAGCGGGACTAAAGCTAGCCCCGCGCCAGAGGTATCCTGCTGTAGTTTATCACTATTATTATTATTATTATTTTATGTAGAGTTCAGTACATGTTTAAACTTTACAATTTCCAGTAGTATTTTAATTACGAAGAGAATTATTTTTGTATTTTACATAAAAACTTTTTTCTATAAATTGACAAATATTAAATTGGCTTTTATCTAAATTTTTATAAAAAATAATAAAAAACAATATTTGATTGACTTTTTTTATTTTTCTTGTTTAATTTCTAATTATCTTAAAAAATAATCCTCTCAGAAATAAAAATTAATTTAATTGTTTCTTTATAAAACAAATAATGTACACTATCAATGCAGCTATCAGAAAACGTTAAAATATACTTAAAAAAGCAAAAAAGCCATTTGCTTTACTACGACAGGCATATAAATCAGCCAGTTACAGGAATAAAAAAACTTAAGCAATACAACATTAATTGAAAGAAATAGTGACTGGTCACATCACTAAATTCCAGTTGTTTGTCTTTTATCAGTGCGCTGTTAATTTAAACTCCATTTTTTGTTATTATTAAAATAAAAAATGCATCTTTCTTATTTTCATTATGATTTTTTAAAAAAAAAATTATCAAAAATTACGTCGTTTTCGAGCAAAAAAGTCAATCAAATATTTTTTTTTCAAAGAATTTAAAAAAAATAAAATGTTTTTCGAAAAATTTCAAATTAAATATCAGAAATTTTCGGTATTTATCGTAAAATCAGCGATAATGGTAAACTATGGTGAATATATCGTATCTATCTTTAAAACGTGCAAATATTCTCCTAATTCTTGTAATTAAATAAGCAGGTATATTATCAAAAACATGACAATTAAATCTAAAATGACTACTGATTTGCCTTTACTCTTGTTTAATTTTAAATTTTAAATTGAGATAATAATTCATTAAAGTTTATCTTAATTAAAGCTGCAATTAAAAATATTATCGATATAAGAAAAAATACGAAAATTTAATAAATTTTACTAAATGAGGACATTAGGATATTTCATACAAAGTTTCCAATACAAATACAAAAAAAAATTAACAATTTTTTTTTTAATGCCCCAAAATTTGTTCTGAAGATGAATCAAAGTGAAACAACTGATGTTTCACCTACTGAGGAAGTCTGCAAAACCTGTGAGAATTAATTGCGTTTTATTTTTTATTACTTTTGAATAACATGCAATTTTGCAGAATTCTCACAGATTTCGCAGGCTTCCGCAGTAGGTGAAGCATCAGTTGTTTCACTTTGATTCATCTTCAGAACAAATTCTGGAGCATTAAAAAAAATTCGTAAATTTTTTTTTGTTTTTGTTGTGGAAGTTTTGTATGAAATTTCACAATGCCCAAAATGAGAGAATAAAAAATAATAATCATTAAAAATAATACACTATTCTTTAAATTTTAATGATAAGCATCAAAAAAAAAAGCAATCTATAATAATCAGTTTTAATATTTACCATTTTAAATCACATCAATAGTATCTGCTTGTCATTTAAAATCATTAAAAGGAAGCTTTTAAATATTCCTTTTCGAAATCTCAAAAGTTTTTCTCAAGGGATATCAAAATTCTCACAAGAGAAAAAATATTACAGAACGATATTTTTGTTCTTCTTGTTTTTATTTTTTGTTTCAAAATTCTTATTTACAATTTATATTGTCTTGCCTACAATTTGATCAATGAATTAATTAAGTATCAAAATCTTCTTCAAAGAGACAAGTTGTGAATTTTCGGGATTTAAAAAAATGATTTTTGAAAACAATGTTGCAATTTGGTACAATAATTCTTTTTATCGATCTAAAATAGAAAATGAATTGGAAAAAAAAACTCGAATTGAAAACATTTTTTTTAAGTTTATTATCAAAATTTTCAAAAGAATAAAAAAAAAAATTTTAGATCGCTACTTATCAAATGCAATATCAATTTTTCTCAGGCTCAAATGTATTTTTGTTATACTATTTATTTTGAGAGTAATGGTCTATGAAACAGATTCGTGGATTCCCCTGGTAAATCTATTTTTTTGCCTCGGAATCATTCTAGATTTGATTTATTTATTGATTCGGAAAAAAGAACACATTGGGTAAAAGCAATTTTTTTTGGTTAGAAATGATTCTAAATAAAAATTAAGTGTCAATATTTTCTTGTTCTTTTACAGCCTTGGCATGATACCTGCTTTATGGTTACAGCATGAAATAATGAGAAGTATTTTAGCAAAATATTCTAAAAAAGATGTAAATTAAAATTTTTCAAAATCTTAAAATTTTTACATGAATAATAAATTAATTTTTAGACAATATCAAAATATCCTTCGGATCACCAATTTCATGAAACAAAATTTTTTGAATTTATCCTTTATGGAACACTTTTTGCTGTTCGGACATTCTTGCCTAGAAGCGAAAATTGGAATTTTAGACTAACGTTAGACCTAATGCTAAATGATATAACTTACGTTACTGATTCTTTGGACTTTTCCAAGATTCTTTTCGATGATACTCGAAAAATAACAGATAACGCTTATAAAAATCTAGTTCTTTGGACACTAGCTTTTACTTCCACTTTTTTTTGTTTTAATTTAGTTTACAGGCCGTCCAAAACTCATATCAAATTTATTAATGATAAGAAACTCAATAAATTAGAAGAATTAGAACTAAGATTAGCGTACGATCCTTTTATTAGATACGTGCTACCAAACTTGTTATATGAGATACCTATGACTCTAGCGAGACTTGTTATTTTCTATGGTTATAGACCACTTGGCTGGGAAAATTTTAGCTTCTTGATTAAAAATATTTTTTCGGTTTTTTTAACAATGACTGCATATTTTGAAATTAAAAGCGTCAAAAAAGATGAGGTATTTTTCTCAATAACAACTTATGATGATTTAGTTTAGAGATTAATTAAATTTATAGTTAAAAAGTCAAAAAGAATGAATAAATTAAATTATTTACTGATTTTTAAATAATATCTTATATTGAATGTCAAATTAATTTTAATATTTTAATGTGACAATTAGCTAAAAGGACATTAAAATCGATACCTCAAAACTTAATTTAAACACCCCAAAATTTTAATTTTTTCCCCTATATTAAATAAAATTCTCCAATTAAAATTATGAATTAATAACAAATAAATTTAAAAAAAAATAATAATTTTTATTTATTTACACTTATTTTATTAAAAATTGAGTCCTAATTTAAAAGAATTATATTTAAATGAGCATTAATTTAATTGATTTGAACAATAATAATATTTAGAATTAATTTCTTTGAAACAACATTAATTATATTGGACAAGTATTAATTATTTTAAACGTGCATTTATTAAATTTTTTGAACATTATAAATTTGAGGTTAACATTAATTTAAAATTTCAATTTAATTCAATCTTTAATTCAATTTAAAAAAAACAACATTTATTGCATAACAGTGCCACCATTAAGTACTTTTTACTATGTATCGGTACATTTTGTATAATATAAATACGATGAAAAAACTTACGTCTTACATAAAAGTCAACGAGTAGCACAATATGAAAGCGACACAGATACTGATGATACAGAATATGTGGAAAAAGAAATTGTCAAAAAAAATCCAAACAAACAAGAAGAAAATAGACCAGCAACAATACATTTGTTATATCACAACGATAGTTATATCACAACTAAAGGTGCTTTATTAATGCAATAATGGTTTTATTAATGTTACTTTGTTAAAAGTTTTATGTTCATTTACTGGTTTTATAATGCAAAATTTATCTTAGCTAAATAAAAGATAATTATTTTATCTTTATGACTGGTAGTACAATTTTAGGACAATTTATATTTATACAGGATTTTTAAAATATTTAGAAGACGTTTTAAACATTTATATTAAAATTAATAACATTTTTTGTGATTATTTGACACTCAAAAACTGATGGGATTTCTTCGATCCTTTGAATTAGTTTAATTGTTTGTTTTAATTCCATGAAAATAAGCATATTTTGCAGCAACAATTAAATTATTTAATTATTTTTTGATTTTAGAATTTTGGGTAAAAAAAAATCTTCAATAATGATTAAAATTTGTTTAATTAAAAATAAAGAAATGATGAAGCATAAAAGCCGAAAAAACCTGCCCGGATTTTGAGTGTTAAAAATGTGATATTAAATAAAATATGTGGCCGGATAATTTGTGTCCTTTAATTTTAATTATTATTTTTGAACAATTTAAATATTATTAAGAAAAAAAGTAAGCAAAAATAATCATAGGTTTTGAAATAATTTAATTTTGTGCTTTGAAATTAGAAAAATTTATGAGTTTTTTATCTGTTTCTAAAAGGAATTTTTTAAAAATCCAGTAATCTAAATAATGGCAACTATATCAAAGTAAAAAACTGAATCTTTTTTATAAAATGTATGCTTTAAACTTTTTAGATTTAAGATTATACTATTATATAAGAAAATGGTACGGATAATTCCTTCAAATGAATTAAAAACTTTTTATTTTACCTCTTTAAATATTTAATAAATAATAATTAAAATTGAATATTAGATCAATCGAAAATTTGCAACATAGAGCAACGAAAATAATGAAAAAAATTTAGAATGCATCATAATGAGAGATTTAGTATTGTTGGTATAACGAGTTAAGAAAAAAAGATGACTTTAATGCAAACGTTTAAGGTGAAAAAAGTTAATCTGGTGAAAAGAATAAATTATGCCGAACTTGATGCTTGATCTAAAAAGAGAAAATAAAAAAATGAAATTTTTTTTACTGAATTAAAGAAGTTTTTAAGTTTTGATGAACAGAATCATTAAAAAAAATGTCTTTAATTCAATAATGTTACTATTTCTACTTTATTATTAATTAGATAATACTTCATCAAAGGCTTTAGAGAGTTTAAGGCTCAAAAGCAATAAAATTTACAATGAAACAAGATTCCAAGTAAGATTTCATCTTTTTCAACCAAACTAAATTTTGTTTGAGATTACTTTTAGACCTCTTAGAAATTAATTTTACAAAATATTAATCTTTATTTATTATGTGTCATAAGTTGCTCATAAAGTGATTTTTCTTTTTTAAAAGCGAAAGTTGGTCGAAGCTTTTAAATCTTACTTGCCAAAATCTAATTCAATTTAAAAGGCAAAATAGATATTTTAAGATAGCTGAAGATTCATTGAAATTTTTTGAAAACTGTTTTAGTGTGAAAATTTAAAAATTTGACAAATAAAATTTATTGAATTTAAAATAAAAAAATTTAAAGTCAGCTTTTATTAATTTTTATTTTTAATGTGAATTTTTAAGATTAAAAAATTTCCATTTTCCCTAATATTTCTTAAAATAAAAATTTCGAATAAATTAATAAAAATTGTTTTTATCACGTTTATTTAGCAGATTGTTTAGATTAAAATTTTACTTAAAGTAGAAAAATGAATAAAATTCAACTTGAAGATTTGATCTTTATTTTAATCTCAGTTATTCGCAATTAACATTATGGTATCTAAGAAAGCAAGCTGAATAATTAACTTCCAATTGAGAAACAATATTCCACAGCCAAGGTAAAGCAAATATTCGAAAGTTATAAATAAATAATCAATTTAAAATTAGATAAATCATGCCATTGTCGATCTAAGAACTGCCAGAATAATCGATTCTCAACTACCTGCCACTAAATTGCTTATAATTTATGCCAGCTCTTCTAAATTGCTGATAATTTTAATTTTGAATAAAATTTTTGATTAAACCCTGAGTCTTAAGTTCAGCATTAGTTCTGAGACAATGGTATATTGCTATTTTTGATTATTAAAATATCTGCCATAATCAAATTCTGCTATAGTCAAGTTAGAAATCATGTATTTTCTCAATAAATAATATATACGCTTTGAATTGTAATTTCTAAAATTTGGTAAACTTTTTGAACAAATACAATAGAATAATCAAGAAAAATATGTATAAATTTCTATTTGTTACTAATCTAATAATCTAACTGTTTTCGTAGGCAGATTTAGTGTATAAATACAAAGGCTGATCGCATATTATTTATAAAAATCGAAAAAATCAATTTTAGGATTAGACAACAATTTAAATAAAATAAATCAATAGATCGAAGAAAAGAAAAGAAGAAACGTTTAAAACATTAAGATTATCAGCTATTTTAGTTTTAGGGCGTTTTAAGAACAAAGATAATCATAAAAGTATATGCCACTTTGGCATAAAATCATCAACTATAAATAAGTTGATGGCTTCTTTTTTAAAATCAGAAAATATTAAGTGTAATTGAATAATTTAAACCGATTTTTACATTTATTTTGAGTAAGCATCTGTTAAATTTTTTTTTTAATAAAATAGATAATAAGAAGAAATCGTTTTTAAAATATGCCTTTCAAGCCACCAGAGATTGTTCGCTGTCCAAAATGCAGCAAAGCTGTTTACGCTGCAGAAGAAGTTTTAGGTGCTGGTCAAAAGTGGCACAAAATGTGCTTCACATGCGGTAAAAAATGGAATTTTTTGTAATAATAAAATATTTTTTATTTTTAATTTTGATAAAGGCTTATGTAAAAAAATGTTGGAATCAACCACAGTAGCTGAACACGATGGTCAAGTTTACTGCAAGCAATGTTATGGTCGTAAGTTTGGTCCTAAGGGATACGGATTCGGAGGAGGTGCTGGATGCTTGAGCATGGATAGTGGTGAACACTTGGGAAATAAAGAGGGCGGCATGAAGTAATTTTTATACTGATATCATTGAAATTTTTAATTTATTTTTAAAAGCAATAAACCAAACTATCAAGCCCCACCTGGCACTCAATAAAAATTAAAATAGAGCACAACCTTTTTAAAAAATAGTTTTTGATTATCAACGATATTTGGTTTTATTTTTTTATTTTTTTTTTACGGAGTTAATTTGGATTACTAAAATACTTATTTTGAAATAAAATTGAAAAAAAATTTTTTTTTTTAGTTCTTGAGCTGATTGTAGTTTAATTGAAAATTATAAAAAATTTATCATCTGATAAATGTATTAATCAAGGGTATAAATCAAAAAAGTTATTTTGCTATTATTTTTGTTTTCTTTCTTAAATTAATGAAAGATATTTATCAAAATTTAGATAAAAAAAAACAAAATCTTATGCGAATAAGAAATATAAACAAGACATAATAATTTTAGCCAAGTTTTTAAAATAATTTATGATTGATTAATATAATTATTATTATTATTATTTATTTCAGTGAACTCCTTTAAGGCGATGCCAAAAAAAACCTAAAAAAATTTAAAATAAATGAGATAAACAGTTTTAAAGAAATTAAAGACAAATGTTTGAATGTTTGAATAATATTAATTCAAAATAAAATTGGGCATCACAAATATACAAGATATCAAAAAAAAAATTAGATTTCGGATTTCATCATCAATATTGTAAGATTAGGATTCAGAAAATTTAAAATTATTAGGGGACCCGCCAATTTTGCTACTCATTAGTTCTTTATTCTAAAAAACTTATAAAATGATTATTAAATTTGAACAGAAAATTGAATTTTGGAAAATTATTTAATTCTTCTACCGTATACCCTTGCAAAGAGATGCATGCACCAAAAAACAAAACTCAGGTTTTAGCCCAAGTATCACGTTACATCTCGCCCATGTTAAACTTTCCCCCTTTCATCTAAAAAACTTATAAAATAATTATTAAATTTGAACAGAAAATTGATCTTTCATCTAAAAAAATTTAAATATATTTAGTCAAGATTTTTTTTCAATTTAATTTAAAAATTAAAAATTTTGAATCTACTCATTTTTTAGCTAAATTTTATGGTAAAAACAAGTAAGTTAAAAATTGTGATATTAAGACAATGATTTTGATTTTTAAATTTACCTTCAAAAAATAAGTCGGGTAAAGAAAATGGTAAAGAAAATGCCTCGTGGATCACTAAATTAACTAACTTCATTATTTTAATTAGAAAAAAATGAACAATCAAAAAATTTAATGAATATTTTGGTTTACTAATTAAAAAAAAATTTTAAGTAGATTTTATAGATATCTTAGCCAGATTTAGCTAAATTTTCTTTATACAATTATTTTAAATTAGCAATTTTAAAAAATAAAATCAATTTTCAACAATTAAAACTAAATAGTTTAGTCTATTAAATATTTTAATTTTTTCTATTATATATTAGTTCAATAAAAAGTAAAAATTATTCAATCGTAGAGTAGTATTAGTCGAGTTCCACAATGTTAAGAGCCAGGTCCTCTATTCTTCATTAATTTGTTGAATATTGTCCAAAACCATTGTGAAGCTTATGCTGAAGACACGAAGATCTTATCAACAATTGATAATTTGGACTCGATTTATAACCTATAATCAGATATAAATAGTGTGTAAATGGTCAAAAGAGTTTTCGATTCAGTTAAATGTAGATAAATGAAAATTTTTTCATATTACCAAAAAAATCCAGAGTTTGATTATAAGATTGGTTCAAAAAACTTGAGTAAGTCAAACGTTGAAAGGGATTTGGGTACATAAAAAGTGATTTAAAGTGGACTACCCAAATCAAAAATGCTACAGCTAAATAAAATAGAGTTTAATTAAGAAAGCATTTTAGTTTCCTTGTAGCAAGACTATCAAATTAGTGTTCAATGGTTAGACCGCGCTTGGAATATGTTCTCAGTGTATGGTGTCCTTTTTTAGAAAAAGATATAAATGAGCTTGAGTAAAAGAAGATTAAGAGGTGGTCTAATCCAGATGTACAAATTGGTAAACAATTATGAGCAGATTGAATTTAGTAAAGGAATCAATTACAGTCTTAACACAAAACCTGGTAGCCGAATATATGAATTGAGGAGAAATAGCTATAGTCTAACACGTGAACGAATAAAGAACTGTCATCCAAGATATTTTACAAATAGATTTGTGAATGGATGGAATAAACTCCCGGAATGTGTAGTAAATGCAAAGAATCTAAAGCGAAGCTTGATAGTTGAAGTTGGATGGCGAAACAACAATGACAAAAATGTTTGTCATAAAATAAAAGGTGAACATTTTCTCCAAAATTTTATAATGTGACTGAAAGCAAGTTTAACTAGCTGATTTTTTTAAATTTTTATAAGAAATCGACATTTATTAATGAAGATAGAGCGGAAATATTAAATAATTTTTATTTTTAATAAATTAAAATATATAATTTTCTCAATAGTTTTTTCTGGAAAATTCCTGTTAACAGTTAATCCCATTGTTAAGAGATCTTACTTTTTAACTGACAAGTACTTTTCTAAAGCTTTCAGAACAAACAAGCTAATCAGAAATTAACTTTAGTATAATCAGTAAAAATGATGAGATGAAATATAGAAAATTAAGAAAATTTTTGATAGAAACAACAGTTTATTTTTTAATACTTTCAAGATAATATTAAATAATTTGTGATAGAAATTCAAAATGATCTTTAAACGGATCATAGCCAAGTCACCTAATCACAGTAAGCATAAATCATCATATTTACAATTCCAAAAAAAATACACAAGACATAAGCATGCATACGTACTTGAAATAAAACAAGTTTTGAGTGTGAATATAATCGATTTTATTTTTAATATTTTTAAAATTTAAAGGCAGCATGCTGTCCGTCATGATTTGATAGATTAAATAGAGTTTAGAAAGAATTATTGAGATTTAAAGACCATCAAAATGGCAATCATCATCTTTTGGCGATTTTTGATCTTGACGCTTCCACTTACGCTGTCCAGCATGAATTGTGAAAATCAAATATTACCTAAATATAACATCATTAAAGATAATTATTTATGTTTATTTATAATTAATGTTTATATTTAATTGAATAATTTTGCTTAACTCTAAAAATTTGAAGCAAGATTACGATTAACCAAGTAAGAACCAGACTACAATTTCCAAAGTGTAAAAAGCATACCAAATTTTATATTTTTTTTATATTAAATTTAAAATTAAAATATGAAAAATTTTAAATCAATGGTATTTAATTTTATTAAAAAATATGATTTATTACAAGCTAAACTTATAGGAATTCAATCAGTCTGGTAATATTCTTGTTCTTGGGCAATTTTGGAAAATTATTTAATTCTTCCACCTTTTAATTCTTTTTGTTGCATGCAAAGAGATGCATGCACCAAAAACCAGGTTTTAGCCCAAGCATCACGTTACATCTCGCCCATCTTAAACTTTCTCCCTTTTGATGCGTAAATTAAAATGCAGATTTTTGGTGGAAAACGCCGCGTTAATTCCTGAAAATCGAATTTAGACGAGGCATCAATAATACATGTTATTCATTAACTTATTTTTGAAATTCAAATTTAGATGCCGGGTTAAAAATTGAAAAAAAAATGAATTCATAAATGATGAAAAATTATTTTTATTAAAAATAAATTTTCTAGTTTTAAGTGCGTGGCTAACATTTAGATTTTAAAGTAAAAATTTGAGGAAAAAGTAGAAAAGTATATGTTGTTATTAGATTTTTAAAACTAAAAAGCTTTTAAAATAAAATACAGTTTTAATAAAGCTGAAACTCAAAATATGGGCGAGATGTAACGTGATACTTGGATTAAAATCTGAGTTTTGGTTTTTGGTGCATGCATCTCTTTGCTAGGGTATACGGTAAGTCAATGTTAAATTAAGTAACAGTAAAATAGGTTAAAAATAGCTTTCTATCAATCAAGTAACTTTCAAATATTTAAATAAATCGATTGATTAAATATAATCTAACTTTAACTTTAAATTCATAAGATAATAAGAATAGAAAAAAATAATTCTTTAGAGCATGTAATAAACCATGGTATCAAATTTTAAAGAAAATATTTTTTTTTAGAGAAAATTATCTGCCAATAAAAATAAAATTAACCCAAATGTAAAAAATCGGCAGATGACTGTGAAGAAAGTATTTGAGTAACTTTTGACTATGGTAGAAGTAAGCGTAGCGGGTTAAATATCTTATTCTAATATGAGGAGGAATAAAAAATTTAAATCTATATTATTCCATTGATGTTATCTGAAGGTATTGAGCATGATTAAAATTGAATAAATTAAACTAATCATAAAATATAATACTATTCGATATAAATATTGAGATTCTAGAACTATTTTTTGTTATACTCAATTTCATTTTTAGTTAAGCTTTCTTATTTTTCTCTGCTCGATCTAGTTTAAAATTTTCTATTCTGATCAAAAGAAAAAAAATTAATAAACAAGAATGCCTTTCAAGCCACCAGAGATTGTTCGCTGTCCAAAATGCAGCAAAGCTGTTTACGCTGCAGAAGAAGTTTTAGGTGCTGGTCAAAAGTGGCACAAAATGTGCTTCACATGCGGTAAAAAATGGAATTTTTTGTAATAATAAAATATTTTTTATTTTTAATTTTGATAAAGGCTTATGTAAAAAAATGTTGGAATCAACCACAGTAGCTGAACATGAGGGTCTAGTTTACTGCAAGCAATGTTATGGTCGTAAGTTTGGTCCTAAAGGATACGGATTCGGAGGAGGTGCTGGATGCTTGAGCATGGATAGTGGTGAACACTTGGGAAATAAAGACACTGCCATGAGGTAACTTTTGCTGTAGAAAAGTACAATTTAGTAATTTTTTTTTCAAGCAACAAGCCGAATTATCCAGTACCACCTGGCAGTCAATAAAATTTAAATTCTTAAATTTGCAGAAAGATTAATCATTGAGTAGATTTGAATTCAAATTTTATTTTTGAATTTTTTCATTTGCGTTTTTTTTTACATTTGAATAAATTTTAAAACATTATTTTATTTTTTTTAGTCTGTTCCTTTTTTTTTGGTTTTATGATTTTGGTAAATCGAAAAAAAAATTCTGTAATTCTTTTTAGCTTATTATGTTATCAGTCGATAGCATAAAAAACCATTTAATTGTTAAAAGTTTGATACATAATCAATAAGATTACTTATCTATTTAGACATATACTATTAAGATAATACTTCATTTTATAATAAAGACCTCGTTTTTTAATTTGTTTAAAAACATAGTTTTTTTTCTTCATCATTAAATCAATATGAAATAACTAAATTGAATAAAATAAAACCTGTGAAATTATCAATGGTGGTTTAGCTGCGTTATTGAAGAAGATATAAAAAAATAATAGTAGCAGTAGAATTAGATTACTACGGTATAAAATTTTATAGTATTGCTAAGGCGATTAGCCATTATAGGCTTTTGCAGTCCTTATTTTAGTATTGAAATTTAATGATCAATTCTATCTTGTAAGCTGTTGATTTTTTTGGCTGAAATATTTTCCTTGCTCAATTTAATCCATGATTCTACCAACCTGTTCATCAATAACCAGTAACAATAGTATGCTTTTTTGTTAATTTCTATTTATTTTTTCTGATAATTTACTCTTCCGAAACTCCTACATTAACTTTTTACATAATTTATTCCCTTAACCAAATTTAAATTTTCAAATCCATTTTTATTATAAACGTTTGGATTAAATCACCTCTAAATCTTCTTGTTTCCAAGCTTGTCATATCGAGAGTATTCAGTATCTCTTCATAGAACATGTTAGGAATAAGAACTGAAGTGTCATTATTTTGCGTAATAGTGTAAATGTGTTTTTGTTCTTTCCTTACGAAGTGTACAACTTTGCATTTCGAGAGGTTTAACTCCGTTGACCACTGGTTAGCCCCATTACTCATCATTTTCAAGTCCTCCTGCAAAGTTAATTTACCATAGTTTTCTCTAATTACACAAATATTTTTTAATCATCTGCATATGACCAGTAAGTACATCTTTATCAAAATATAATTTAAAAAAGATTTTGTTTTAAAAAATTTATTTAAAAAAAAAGATTCAATAAAAGTAACTCTATCCTTCAAATTGATATAAAATACATGATAAGTCGATTTTACACTTAGCTTAAAAATTGAAATTATCTTAAATGAGTTTCTAAATATCTTAATTTAAACATTATCCAATATGTGTTAATTCAATTAATAAAACATCGGTATTAAACTTTTCAGTGCTTTTTTATTTCATACCATAAAAAAAGTAAAAAAATTAACAAAATTAGTATTTTTTACCACAAATATAATAAAATATAACTAATCATGTATTTATCATGTACCATTATTTTATTATTATAGCCTAAAAAAATAATAAAAATAAAACAGAAAGAGTATGAGTCTGAATTATGAGTCAAGGTTAGCCAATTTAGGATTTGAAACTCTAAAAGAAAGACGAGAGCGTGGAGATCTAATTCAATTTTATAAAACAAATATAATCATGTAAATTGGTATTATGATGCGAAACTTATGAGTTCAATTAGTAATGAAGGACCTAGTGGAGGAGTAAGGGGAGCAAAGCATCGCATTCGCTCTCAGCTAACAAAATGTGAAGCAAGGCGAAACTTTCTATCTAACCGAGTAGTGAACAAATGGAATATGTTGCCAACGTCGGTTGTCACAGCAAGATCGATTAACCAGTTCAAAAGCAGACTGGATAATGTTGGTAGAAATAAAAAAAAATGAAAAGTCTACTATAGCCGGACTACTTTAGTTTTCCTGCTTTGTCAATTTGGATAAACTAATTTGACCGTAGAATATAAACTATTATTATTATTATTAGTAGTAATTTCTTATTAGTAAAAATTTAAATTTGTTTGCATTTGTTAATACAATTGAAGTATTTTTTTTCATTCAATTTCTGCGACTTATAAAGCTTATATCCTGAAACTAAAAACACCCTAATAATTTTTCTGATACACTCAAAAGTTGATTAGATTCTCTTAAAGAGCATTAAAATATCTATTATATAGTTTTTATAACTAAGATGATATGATTTAGCGTATAAAAATTTCAAAAACAACTTTTAAAGACCTGAGATGAAACACCCTGATTTTTTTGTCAAATTTAATTTTTCTTCCACAAGGAAAAATTGCTGCTGAAGGTTTTCGACCCTAAGAAATCAAAAAATATAGCTCAATTACTTTTTAATTAGCATTTTGTCTAATAGTTTTTTAAATGTTTTGTAATGTTTTTAAACCTAAAAGCATAAGATGTTCCGAATACAAGTATCCTATGTTCAATAGAAACAACTCAGCTCAAGTTAGAGCAATTTAATACTGCTTAGTTGAGAAAGCTTACAATATGTAAAAATTCACCAGACTTTCATCTTTAAATTAAATAAATGGATTGACGAGTAGAATAATGTTTATTTAAGAAAAATAAATTATCCCGGTAATGTGGAACTTTTTGGAATGATTATTAATATTTGTGATATGATATTTAAAGATCAAATAAATAGGTATATTTAAAACATATATTCTAAAATTAAATAATCCTTTTTCTAATTAAGGTAATTATCCGAATTTAGTGGCATGTTACTAAAAAATGAGCACCGCTTGTTTAAAAAACATCCGACTTTAACATTGTTAAATAATTCAGTTTTCATTTTTTAAAAATTTTTATATAAGCTTTTACAATAGTTTTAAAATGTATTCACTTTTTATTACATGTCACTAAAATTGAAATTTAATTTTTTATCACTAAAATAGAGTGTAAATGCTGCATTAACACTAGAAGACCTGAGGGGTTTTTTGAAGCCTTTTTTGACTGTTTTTTTAGCATAAAAAACTTTCTAAGCATCAGATTCATTATTTTTTTTTGCCAATGGCTTGCTTTAAATTTTTTTAGAATAAAAATTCATAAAAAAAAATAACTTTAATTTGATACCTAAATAAAAATTTTAATTAATTATTTTCTTTCTTTTGTATCAATTTAAAAAATGGGGTTTTTTGAATGGCACTTTTAAGACAAGACGCAAATTTTAAGACATTTCTTAAAATTAAGAAAATAGAAAAAAAATTTGAATAAGTTTCTTAATAAAAAATATAAAAATTTAAAAATAACTCTATTTCAATTGAATATATTAAATAAATATTTATAATCTCGCTCAAAATTTTACTGCTTCAATCATTAGAAAATCCAAAAGCGTTGGAAAAAATCAAAATAAATTCTGAGATATTTGCAAAAAGAACCACAAATTGATATTAATAATTGTTTTATCTATTCATTTATTAACTAAGATTTTTTTTACTTTTTTTGGACTAATTAAGCTTTAGATTAAAATAATAAAATTTAAAATTTTTAAAATTTTTTTCTTTTAATATTAATAATTTAATATTTTATTAAATAATCCTTATTTTCTTCAAGAAAAAATATAAATATGAAGACTTTGAACATTTGAAGCATTTGAACAATAGATCTAATAAAAAAGTGTTTCTTTTAGAAATTTATATTTTTCTTTTTATTCTTTTTATCAATTGACATGACAAGATTGCAAAAATTTGAGACTCTATATTTAAATTTTGATTAAAACAAAAAAGTTTTAAATAGAGCCATATGTTAATAAATTAATGCTTGCTTAATTTTGGCATTTTTAATTAGAGGTCAGCAAATTTAGATAAGGGTCAAAAATAAAAAAAATAAATTTTCATATTCAGAAAATAAAAACTGCGAAGAAGGAAGTGAAAGCCATTTGTAAATAAGTGCATATTTAGATTACGGCTTTATCAAATAGACATAGAAATTTGATATTGACTCAAGAGAGGCCTTAACTAAAAAGCAATTAATATACAATGAAGACAAGTTTAATTAACTTCCTACAGAGCAGATTTGAGTGAATGAGTGTATCATATCACAAGGCTATTCATATTTTAATTAATCTTAATATCGGACATTAATTCATGCATGTTGTCGAAGAGACTAATTCTTAAATAAACGAAACGTCGAGAATTCAATTGACTGAATATTAATTTTATTTTGATATTCAAAACATATAAATTCCAGTTTTTTCTAAGGGTTTAAATCATTTTATCCACGTCAAATAATTTCTATTTCCAAATATGGATATAAAGCTAAAACTTATAGAGAATAAGAAAAACGAGGACAAATATTTTTTTGTGTTTTGTACACACATTGAATAAGAAGGGAGTCAGCTAAAAATAAAAGAGGGAGGAGGGTGATGATTAAGCTGTAGCGCGACTTATTCATATGCGTATACATTACCATATAAGGTAAAAATGTGCGATCAAAATCGAAAGAGTTGTTTGTAAGCTAAGCTATAAATCCATAGAATTAGAAAGTATTCATTAATCATATCCATAATTTATGCACTATTTAGACCATTTTTTCCTCTTAGTTAAAACATTTAAATAGTTCTTTCATTTTAAGCTTATAAAATTCATATTGAATTTTTATATTTTTCTAGTAATTGTTAAATAGAAAATAAGAAAATATTGTAAAAATGTGTGACGACGAAGTTGCTGCTTTAGTAATTGACAATGGTTCGGGTATGTGCAAGGCCGGTTTTGCTGGCG